>CM038468.1:7403741-7622897 GCA_021464415.1 Lonicera japonica | reverse complement strand
AAATTTATCAAATACTTCAAAAACTTTCTTCTTCTTCTTTCCCATTTTTTAAAAAACCAAAAAACTTTTAGTTTTACGTTTGTACTATAAACAGCCCCCCCCCCCCCACCCCCCCCGACTTTTAAGGGTATAGTCAAATAAATAAAATATTATTCTTTTTTTTGTTAAATTATAGTACTACTTTTAGAAGTTGTACGTTACTTTGATAATAATATATTTTACTTGTAATACAAAAAAATGGATATTTTGTGCCAATAAACAACGTAGCAGAGAATTTTTTTTTAACTCCCACATCGTCACTAAAGAGTTATTTTATACAATAATATATTACGGTGAAAAATATCAATTTTTATTATTAATAGCATACTTGCATTCGTGTATTTATTTGTATCTAAAGATTTTGAGGCTTTTTATTTATATAATGGGCTTGGGCTTTGGACTTGCTGCATTTTAATTAATTTGGGCTTGCATTAATGAACAAGGTTAGGCTATGGCTTGCTGGCAGTAGGCTGAGAAAGTGGGCTTGGCCCGCTACTTACAAAAATTTTAATCTTTATTAAATTAAAAAATTTCGCTAGACTTTAATCATTTGTTGTACTAATCGTATTCCGGTTGTAACTTTGCGCTTCAAATTTCGATTGATACAAGGTTTTTATCCACGCGTAAGTAACTCAAAGATATAGAACTTATCTATCTAGAGTTTTCTTCAAATTCTGTACAGATCAGTGCCAGAATTTTCTTAAACACAAGCGTTGAGCGCAGCGAATTCCTTTTTCATTCAAAATATTTTCGATTTGATTTCAAAAACTTGAAAAGATCTAAAAACATAATAAATGTAATAATATACGTTATCCAAAATATACATTAATGGACTAAAATATTTCAATTTCTTGATACATCAATTATATTTATAGGAATTATTAAATTTTTAAGGGGGTGGCAACTGCCCCTTAGATCCATCCTTACTATATACATTGAGACTTAAATTGGGTTTGGTGGTAGTAAGTCTTTTATTTTTTTATTTTTTTCTGATAACATGTCTTCACTAACTCCAACAAACTTATATACTACTTTTATTAATTAGCAAAATATAATCATGATATTAGTTTCAAATCACACAACACTTTAAACCTAACTAAAAAATAAATATCCTAGCTTTTTGTAAGTTTATTCTATCAAGTAATAACTTATAATTTGATTATAAGTAAGGTAACCAACAATCTTGTAACACGGTGCCAAGAACTTATCGAGGGTGAGACAGTGTTTTTTATGTTTTCTATTTTTGATATAATAAATTAAAAGCACCTTAATTTGGTTAGGATATCAAAAATTTTGAAGAAATTTGAATATGCAGTCTGAAACTAAATAAGAAATTTTTAGTTATTGAAATAATAATAAATTTCTAGTTTTTTTTATTATCACTTAAGATTAAATTTATTTGCGCATAAATTTAAAGAAAATAAAATTGTAGTGATGGGTTAAAGCATTGGGCCACTGAACATATGACCTTATTTTTTTTATCAGATCCGAGAAGGCTTTGGCCAAGAGACAAGCCATTTATAGTCTTAGTAATTCTCGGTGTAAAAGGAAAACAAAAATAGAATATTAAAAAATAAGACTTATTTAAAAAAATCAATATATAAAAAAATTAGGAAATAATATTTTTGTAAATTAAAAGCTTATATTTGAGCAAACTCTAAAAGGAGTGCAAAGTTAACTTTGTAATAGATTTTTAAATTGTATTTTTTATGAGATCATGCAAAATTAAGTTTGCACTACATGTTTTTTAGTATATTATTATAAATAAATATTTAATTGACAGTGTTTTAGGATAATTTTAACAAATTATATATTCAAAATCTATTAATTAATAAAATGCACATAATAATTTTTTTGAATTTATGCAAAGTTAATTTTGCACTCCTTATTTTATAAAATATTACTACGTATTAATATTTTTAATTATTTAACATTATTTTAAAATTTTATAAATGAAACATAAAACTATAATTGTTAAAAAATATAAACACATCATACAAAATAAATTTGCAAAAAAAAAATTATTGTAAAGTTAAGTTTGCACTCGGTCAAAAATTCAAAATTCTTATTTTAAAACACAATTAATAAACAAGTTCTTATTTTAAAATGATAATAATATTCTTATTTTTTTAAATTCGTTGATTTTTTTTTTTTTGCAAATCTTTTGTCTCATTTCCATAAACCAAATTCTCATGCATATTTTGTGGTGTGGTACATTTTCTAGAAGTTTCCCTCATTTCTCCAAGACCTCACTCAGTCATCTCTTTCGTCTAGAACCTCATTTCGAGGTAAATTCTTCTTCGTAACTTTTTTTCTTTTTCTGGGTTTCCTATTATTTCCTCGTACATGCATTTCCTAATTTATACTAGTCATTTTTTTATTTTTATTAATCCCTTTAGGCCGCGGATCAAAGGGTGATAAAATGGTGCATCTAATTAACGTAAAAGAGACTTAAATAATATTAGCTTGAATTATTTAAGTCATAAAATTAATAAATGATCGACATAATGCACAAGTTAAAAGTGTTATATATGATGTAATTTTTTGTAGCAGAGTCAAACTCGCAAATTTCATATTGTCATCTTGTTGAATTTTGTATCATTTGATTATCAACGTGTACCCTCTATCTCTTCTTTGGATTTAGAATATTTTTATACCACTAAACTAAATTTCAATTTCAAGGAAATAGGAGAGGAAATTTTAAGTCAGCGAAAATACTTCAATTTTTGAAGTTTTTATAACCATTTATGATATGTAATTTGCATGAATATATGCTGCAGTTTTGAACAATCCAAATATGTAAGGTATGAAGAAAAATTGGAGCAAACCGTGCTATCGGCTTCTTTTAAAAAAAAAAATAGTGAAAGTTAAATACTTGAGCATAATTAGAACTATCCATACTATTTGTAACATTAAATAATTTGAAACAGAGGTAGTAAATCATACATTTTGATTGATAATTTAAAATAAAAATAGTAAATGATACATTTTGATTGATTAATCTAACTATGATAAATTAACCTTAGTTACCAGATGAATTTGTTGTCATTGCTTTCAACAGTATTGAGCAATATTTCTCGAGCTTCCAACTGGTTGTGCGGAGCTATAACAGGTTTTGCTTCCCATGTCCGATTTTGAGTATTTGTGCAAGACTTGGATGACCACTAAAATTAATTAAATCTAAGCATTTTTTTCATTGTTTTGTCACCAAACAGTTTTACCATATATTTGACCTACTATTTAGACAGTTTTTATTACTAATTTGGTTTACTCCAATATCTCACATAGTAAATACCAACGACAAGATGATTACTAAAGAGCAGAAATTGGTTAAATTCTATCGAAAATGAACTAAAATACAAAATAATGTCATGCCAAAAAAAAATGAAAAAAAATAAAGTTTCTTTCATTTCTGTACGCACTATGTTGCATGTGTTAAGAGAAATGATAACACTTCTACAATGCGGCAAGCTTTACGTAAGCAAAGCTCGTACGAAACCTCAGAGTCATCATATAACGTACATGACTCCAATGAAAAATTCAATTATTCAAATCGAATGATACATAATATTTTCTCCTTATTAATTTAATAGTTTTATTTTTCCTTTTGAGTGTTTAAATTAATTTTCTTAGTTCTTGTGAAATATAACAAATGAGTTGCATCTCACAGTATTAAAAAAAAAATTGAAAGAAAAAAAGAAAGAAAATTATTTTTACCATGGATTAAGTTGAAATTATGTTTAAATTCTTAAAAATACCAAAGTCAAAGTAAAAATATTATTCTACTATATACTCTTTCTTCTCAAATGGATATATATATATATATATATGTGTGTGTGTGTGAATTTATAGAAAGAAAACACAATGAAAAATGACTTACGGTTTGAGAGAGGCGAGGTCAAGTTAGGGAAAAAAAATCATAGATTATAAACTTTTTTCATTTATGCAATCAATGATCTTTATTTGCACAAGGAGAGAAAAATAGAACCTTCAAACACACTTCAATCTTTAACAGCCACCAATATCAATAAATTGATTCAATAACTTCATTTATAAGGATCAAACTCATAACTCTTTTGTTACAAATAAAAGAGGAACGCAAAAAAAGGACAAGAGTAGGTTGACTAGAAACTTATTATGTACATAAAGCATTTGTTCAATTTTTTATTTTATTTTTGGGAAGAATTAAGAATTAGATACAAAATGATAAAAAAAAAATAGGGTGATGCTTTGGGTGTTTATCCAATTGCGTTTTATGTTTTGTTTTCTACTTTTCTTCCTTAGTTACACAATGGGCTTTATTTTATTTTATTTTTAGAATCACAGTGGGCCAGCTGTATTAGAACCCGTATATACCCCAATGCCCGGAATAATATAATCGGGTGGCCGGGTTTGAGATCGAGACGGGGGGGCACAAGGTCTAAATTCAATAGCATAAAACAAATCTAGAGTTCGTAAATTATAAAAAGTATCTATTAAAGTTGAGTTCAGTCAATCTTTAATGATTTAAATTTATTATTACTGATCAACACTGATTTCTTCTTCTTGTCAAAGAATGAAAAAATAGTTTTTCCCTTATTTATTTAGTGGTTTATGTTGTTCTATAGTTTATATCCTAAAAATTAATATTGACACAAATAATCATATATTTGAAACTAATCACATTAACTAAAAAAACATTTAAATATAGTTAAGTTAACTTACATCAATATTCAACCGTAATCTCTAACTTATTTAATCAAATTAAATATAGTTAAGTTAACTTACATCAATGTTGTTATCTCAAATTTAACCAAGTAAATGTTCATAGTAATAATAATTTAATAGTCAATATTTAGAATAATAAAAAGAAAAATAGCCTAACATATAATGTTATCACAAATTTAATTTAAATTATTATTTAGGGATTTTAAGATTTACCTCAATCAAGTGAGCAGTGTCAAAAACCATCACAAAACACAAATCAATTTAGTTATATATTAATACAAGAAGCGAGTATAATATACAAAGTAGAAAAACCAAGGAAATGGGCCCATTTATTATGGATGAATTAGCATAGAAATATCTATATTCAATTTTTAAAGGGGGTTATTATTTACATCCCACATTTTTGTCATTAATATCACACCTGTCACAAATATCTCCTAAAGCCAATTTTTAATCACTAACACCTTCCACCCAATTAAAAGTTAATACATAGATTACTTAAAAGTCACACTCGCCCCACATAAGGTGAATGTGTTGCAAATGACTCGTCTAAGCAATGGAATGCTGAGTGTATTGGAGTGTTTCCAAATTAGAATTGCCTAATGAGAGGTGAGTGAATTCACACACATTCACCCTACATTAAATGAATGTGTTGCAAAGGACTCGCCTCATATAATGTAATGAAGTGCTAAGTGCACTTGAGTGTTTTCAAATTAGACTTGCTTAATGAGATGTGAGTAAATTCACACACACTCATCCCACATCAGGTGAATCTGTTACAAAGGACTCGTATAATATCAGGCAATAGAGTGCTGAATGTACTGGAATATTTTTCAAATTAGACTTGTCTAATGAAATATGAGTGACTTCATACACATTCACCCCACGTCAAGTGAATGTGTTGCAAATCACTCGCCTAACATTAGGCAATAGAGTGCTGAGTGCACTAAAATGTTTTCCAAATTAGGAGAAGTCTAATGAGAGTTGAGTTAATTCACACATTAATAAGAGAGCCTCGTTACTTCATTAATATAACAAAACTAACATATAAGAGGTTGAAACATTCAATTCAACCTAACTTTACTAAAATACGTATACGAGCTTTACATTTTCAATTCAAGCCAATTTTACAAAAAAAAAATAGATATATAACAGCTTTACATCTTCAATTATACCCATTTTCAAAAAAAAAAAACAACACTTACTATGCGACATGTACGCATAAAAAAAAAACAAAAGCCTGAGCATTCATTAATCATTTGATTATGATTGGTAAGTCTTTTATTCTAGGGTTGGATATATATCCTTCTTTGTAAAATTGAAATCTATCGGTAAAAAATTGCTCACAAGTAGCTGCCTCAGGAGTTCGAAGTACATTAAACATGCTATCAACGATACGGAGAGGGGCATTATCTTTCAAGATGACGCTAATAAAGTGGTTACCGCAAATAAGTGTAAGGTAGATAACACGAACTTCACTACCCTCCACTGGCGGCTCGGCGTGGGGAAAGAAAGTTAGACTTCCCATATATATATTTGATAAGGACACAACTATATAGTTTTACGCTGACGCTGTGATGAAACCGCATCAGGCATACATATCCAATGTTTTGGGTTTGCGGCTTTAGGTAAGAAAAAATCAATTCTAGCTCGATTTTCAATACAAAACCAATTTTCCCGCACGACATCACAGAGATCCTTGTGTCTACCAAGGTCAGTTCGTAAATCATATCTCACCATCTTCCAATCATGATCATCATTATGCCATCCCATTTGTTTTGCAATGCACCAAAACCCACAATAGCCATCACCGGGTACATTTATATAGACTTGATGAATGTATGCATGAAGGTGGGGATATATTGTGCTCATTGTGGACAAACTCTCTTTACTATATTCTTTGAGCTCACAAAGAACATTTTTCGGTTTCACCCCAGTAATGCTCATCTCAACAACAAATTTCTTCTCATCTTTTGCTAATCTTCTTGCAAACGGATGCCCAACTAAGGTATTCGATAAGTCATGATGATGAATTCCGCATATTATGTTTAATTTTCATTTATCTGCCGATACTCAAAATACGTAGTGCAAATAGACAATTACACTTCTTCGTAGCACTATCTTTTTTTTCAAGTACATGTTTTTGTGTTCGGTTATCACGAGGTACCCTTCTTTTTTCATAACCCAAAATTACCCATGGCTTCTTTCTACTAGTACATTGGTCAGACTTTCGGGTAACTACTATAGTTTTAATCCATCTTCCTTTTCGTTGAGGCCAGTTAACTTAACTTTCCTGAGAATTAAATACCTACAAAATAAATTTAACAAATATTAGTTGCTATTATGTTGTTATTAAATAGTTACTACATAGTACTGAAGTATTATGTACTTACTTTGTCTGTTGTAAAAATGTTACTCATGTTAATTGCTTTTCCTGGATTATAATAATCATTACTAGCATCTCTTTCATTAGCATGCTTAATAATTTCGCCTCTGCCATTAGAATTAAGATCAACGCAATTTATTTGAGAAAAAGGCTCTTTTACTAAGTGATTTTCTTCAACATCACCAAGCTTACAATTAAGATCCTTTGGACTATCTTCTTCAACAATATGCTCAGTACATTTGAAAATATAAGCCAGTTTAGTAGTTAGTTGCAATTGTATTGCCGTGAAATCAATTTTTTTGAACATTGATATATCTCCCCATATACTAGATTAAAGTGATAAATCATGAAATTATATGCAAAGTTAGTGTTGGCTCAGTTTACTTTAGGAGAGTTGAATGTGTTTGTGCACACTCGCTTATCTTGAGGTGACTGTATTTGCACACACATAGACATTACTTAGGCTCTGTCCTCTACGTGGAGTGTTTTTCAAATTAGACTCACCTAATAAGAGGTGATTGCATTCACAAAAACTTGTCTCACATGGGGTGAGTATGTTATTAAGCACTCGCTTAACATAAAGCAATGAAGTGCTGATTGTACTGGAGTATTTTTTAAATTTGGCTCTCCTCGCTTAATGATAGGTGAGTGAAATCACATACACTCATCTCACTTGGGGTGAGTGTGCTTGTACACACTCGCCTTATTTAGGGAGAGTTGTAACTAGCTTACTCTCCTTATATAAACCGAGTAAAGCCTAGACAGAACCTGTTTTATACTCTGTTTTGGGGATTACATATTTGTTTCAATTTGAATGATGTATGAAAGCTTATATACACATTAATACATCAATAATAACAATTATAATACCTCTTTGACTTCATCTTAGAATGGAATTTCACCACCAACTTTTTCTTGAACTTCTTCTTTCTCCACCATCTTGTGAACAATGCTTCTTCTTTATCATAATTCAAGCTTCAAATTACCCACTAATAATGTTTGTGATTCGATTTGGTTGTGATTTCTTAATTTTGAGAGCTCAAATGATAAAGAAGTGGGTATCTCCTCTGTCTCTCTCTCTCTCTCTCTCTCATTTTACTTGAAGCAATAGATACGTGATGGTGAATGGGGGGAAAATGGGAGATAAGGTTTGATTGTTTGGTTAATGTTAGATTAGTTTATTAATTGAATAAATAGATATGTTAATGTTTATAACCATTGGGTAAATAAGTTAAGTGATGGTTAAGTGAGAGGGTGTTTATGACAAAAAAGTAGGGTGTTGAAATGTGTTTTTTTATCAAATTATAGATAGTGGTGTTAGTGACAAAAATGAGGGGTGTAAATAATACCCCCCCCCTCCTTTTTTAAATGGGTTGTACTTGTCCACTCGGGACCCTTTACTTTTTCCTTGGAATTTTTAACTTTCAAGGTAGGTTGGGGAGAGGGGGGGGGGGTGAGCGGTTTAAGGAGTAGGATACCCTAATTTATTATCTATTTTTATACATGACTAATTGGTAAAAAAAAATTGCATTGGCCTTGAACTTAATGGGCCAGGGCCCAGTTCTATCCTTGGTGCATTGCCACGTCCAACAACGTGCGGGGGCGGTGCTGTGCAGGGGCAAGGGGCAATTGACCCCCTTAATTTTTAACTACATATGGAGTGTTGTTTGAAAAAAAAAAAACACATGGACTTATATGGAGAATTTTATCTTTTGAGAGTTTATACTTTAAGGACCATTTTAAAATTTAAAATTCACTTAAATTCTCCCCACACTCGTTCTTAGATCCATTTGCTCTTCCCTCCCGCCTCTGCAGCCCCTCCGGCTCCCCTTATCCGTTTCACTTCCTTTCCTTTCTTCTCATTTCTTTCTTCTTCTATTTCTTGATCTTTCTTAGTATTAGGTATATTTCTTAACATTAAGTGTGTTTCTTGATTAATTGCATAATATTATATCTATTTCTAGATTAATTGTATAATATTAGATTTATTTTAAATTAATTGAAGAATTGCTAGTGATACTCAATATTAGGTATATTTTTTGAATAATTGATTAATTGTATAACATTAGGTGATTTAGGTCTAAAAATCTAATTTTAATTAACCTTAAATATGAAGAGAATTAATTAATTAGTTTCTGTATTATATTAAAAACAGTGTTAATGGAGAAATTAGCCCTAAATACGAAAAATGTGTAAATCCACTTCGTCAAAACCGATTTCAATATTTTTTTTGAAAGTAAAAATTAAAAGGTTTAATAAATGGGCGTGTAATTCAAAGGAGACCAAGGCTTAAAGGTCTAAAATTATAGACTATGGAATTTGAAACAAGGACTCTTCAAGCTAACCTATTATCCAAGAATAATGAGATTATTTAATATATCTATATAACTGGTCAAACTTGAATCTAGTGGAACCATCAAAATACCAAGGATTGTGGACATGTGCCAAGACATGTTCTTTCTTGTTATATATATATAAGGGCGGACCTAGGAATTTAATTTAGATGGAGTGAGATTAATAAATTTTTAGGAATTTTTCGCATATACTAAAATAAGGCCAAAATTAAAACATTATATTAAGGGTCATTTGGGTTTTGGGTACCAAAGTTTTGCCGTAATTGAGATTTGGGTACCAAAGTTTCTAAAAATTGAGCTTTAGGTACCATTTTACACTATTCCGTAAGTCAAACATGATTAAATGTTAACTCAAAAATTTTGTGACAAAAATACCCATATTGAACATCAAAATACCCTTGACAAAAAAATTTGTGACAAAGAGAACATTCACAAGTATTGCTCACGAAGAGAAAACACAACCAGTAGATCCGCATCCATCGGTGCAGTATTGGGAAGAGATGAGCCGCAAGAGTCAGAAAAACCGAGATAAGGCAAATGCCACTAAGGATTTCTTGACCAACGTGTATCATAAGAAGAAGAAAAAGAAAAGACAAAGGCAGAAAAGTGTGGATAATTTTGATAACCTCCTCCACCGATCCTAACCACCTCCTGCCTAGTATATCCGGCCCCCGTCCACACCACCACCACCGTCTATCTTCTACAACTTATTTTCATCTAAAAAGGCCAAGAGAAGGAACGTTCCTTTATCTCCTCAATTTGGAGACGGGTTTAAGGTTGCTTGGGAGTTGGTTAAGGAAATGCCTGAAAGAGACTTGGTTTCTTGGAATTTGATTATTGACTGTTGTGCAAAATATGGTAAAAATAAAAACAGCTCAAGCTTTGTTTGACAAGATGCCGAAAAGGGACGTAGTTAGTTTGGGCTAATATGATTTATGGGTATGCGAAATTAGGTAGTGTTGATATTGCTAGGGGTTTCTTTGATGATATGCCCGGAAGGGATGTAATTTCTTGCAATGTAATGATGGCTAGATATGCTCAAAATGGGCATTATAGTGAAGCAATATATATTTTTCATGATATTTTAAGCGACAAATATTTGTGTCCTGATAATACTACTTCGCTGATTTCTCTTTCTGTAATTGCAAAATTGAGAAACATCAATGAAGGGGTTGAAGTGCACTTTTTTTTATATAAAAACTAATATTTTTTTCAATCATGTAATTAACCCACTTCTCGGTTGAATTATTTTATAAAATTTGGTGAAAATATTTTACACATGATTAAGAATATATCCACCAAATTTCATCAAAAAAATTTATCAAGAGACATGTCAAATAACTTGATCCGTAAATAATGTAATTAAATTAAAATTTTTATTTGAAATGTACTCGTATAGAAAAAAAAAAAATATCTTAATTTTATTTGCAAACTTAATTTAACCAATTCGTGCGAATTGTGGGCGGGGTGCACTTTTTTTAATTTGCTTGACTTTTCAACACGAGAACTAAACCCGTAATTCTTCTCTTCCTCTCTAAAATAAGCTTTGTTCTTGTTCTCTCTCTCTCACTTCTCTCAAAGCCACCGCCAAATTTGTACCATGCATTTTAACTTAAGTTTCCATTTGCAAATTATATGCACGATTATGTTAATTTGCTTAGATTAATGGATTGATTGTATTTTCCTAGTTTATTTTGCTTATTTATGAAATAGCTTTCACACTTTTATACAGGGTATTCTAGTGTACTTTGAAATCAAGAAGATGGGAATTCCGTTTACAAGAATATTCTTGTTGTGTCCCCATTTCTAAATGATGTTGAAATTTAATGATATCTTAGAGAAATA
Source organism: Lonicera japonica (assembly GCA_021464415.1). NCBI lineage: Eukaryota > Viridiplantae > Streptophyta > Magnoliopsida > Dipsacales > Caprifoliaceae > Lonicera > Lonicera japonica. The sequence goes on along the minus strand of CM038468.1, from coordinate 7,611,566 downwards.
GCCAAATTTTAATTAGTTTACATATATGTAATAGCTTCATATTCGCAGTTGTAATGCCTACTGACTTTAAGACGAGGTGTCAATGATTCTTGGGTCACTTACACATAGAATGATAAATCATTGAATGGGGTGTGATTCTTGGGCTGTGACTTTGAGAGAGAATCACGAATTTTATTTTTTTTAGGGGGTGGGGGGAGGGGGGTGAATCTTGGGTTGTGGCTTTAAGAGATGAAGAACATTGTGAGACAGAGGGGAGAGAGAGAGAGAACAAGAACATGGCTTATTTTAGAGAGGAAGAGAAGAATTGTGGGTTTAGTTCTCGGGTTGAAAAGTCAAGCAAATTAAAAAGAAAGTGGGCCTCGCCCACAATTTGCACGAATTGGTTAAATGGAGTTCATATAAGAATGGCTCCCAGTATATATATTATAAAGAGAAATATTTAGAGTATTTTTAATAGTATAATTAAAATAATAATTATAATTAATTTTAATAATATTAACTAAAAATATTATTTTAATGATATAATTAAATATTAATAATTTTTTAATCAATAACTAAATCTACTCTTTTCTCTTGTAATTGGTTGCTAATTGTTGGTTTTTTCTTCTGTAGTTTTTTCTTCTTTTCAGTACTGTTTTTGGAGGGTAGAGCTTTAATTAAAAAAAATAAATTAAATTTACTCTTTTTATAATCAATAACCTTCTTCAATAATCAAAATGGTGAATCCACTAATTTTATTAGAAAAAGGGAATCTTTTTAAATTTAAATAATTTTTTCCCTTTTTTAATTTTTTTTTTCAAATGGATTAATTAATGATCAATTAATATAATAAACCCCACAAATTTAATTATTGAAAAAAATAACCTTTAAAAATGTCTAAATGTCTAAATTATTAATTTTAATAACTTGTTAAATAAATAATTAAAAATTATTTTAATTATTTTATTAGATATACTCTTGTGCGTTGGTGGGGGAGCCGTACATCTGAGTCTGAGTCAAAAGCATGTATTCATTCATCTTAGCCATATATCACATGCACTGATGCACATGTAAGGAAACTTCCAAACACGGAATAAGGGACCGTAAAAAACAGAGATATTTTACGTATACGGCAGAATTATGATCTAAACCATAACTTAGTATTGACTTTTAACATATTAAGAATTGACATTAAACTCATCATTTTAAAAAACAAATTAATAAAAAAAATATATTATTGCCGCACATTATTTGGCTCTTTAATACTTTAAAGATAATAATTATTCTATTATATACACTACATTTTTTATTTTTAATTAATAACTAAAATAATAAGCTCAAATTAATAATAATTAATAACTCTAAATCATTTAAACCCAAATTAACCATTAACCCCATTAATTAAAAATTCTCTTCTTCTTCTTCTTCTTCTTCTTCTTCTTCGTTATCATCATCATCATCATCACCATTCCTCTCCACCACCAACACCCCCGATGTCGCTACCGCCACCACCACCACCATTCAAATCATAATCCATCTCCAAAAAAAATATGATACTTATATTTTTTTTTACTTCTTTACATTTTATTTCATTTATAAATCATTTAATAAAAATAAATAAATTAATACATGACACTAAAAATGTTTACTTGATTTTTAGAAATTGAGTGTTGTTCATTATACTTGGCTCAAATGAATTGAGTAAAGTACACTTCACTCGATCCTAAAGAATCGAGTTAAGCTTTGGGTCATTTTTTTAATTTCACTCAGATCTTCAGGACCGAATGACGTGTGCTTTACTCGGTTCTTTTCGGCAGAGTATGATGAACACCACTCGGTTCTTAGGAACCGAGTGGATCTTCATCCACAGCAGAACCGAGTGGATCTTCATCCATGGCAGAACCAAGTGAACCTTCATAATCATCCTCTTGAATAATCTCTCTCTTACAAGGAAATGAGTGAGATTATGCCATAAGTGGTTGTAAACACTAGATCCAGTAATAACATTGCATCTAATTGAGCCGTGAATGATCGATTTATTTATGAAAAAAAAAATGTTGGAAGAAGAAGATTAAAGATGAGATTTGTGAGATAGGTGGAGTGATTTAATTTATTTCTTTAAATTGTAAAGAGAGAAAGAGAGAGATGAGTGCTTTTAGATTAATATTAATTAAACTTAAAAATAGGTGGTGTGTTAGGAGTCTTTGGAAGAGGAAATATATACTTATGAAGTGTTAGAGAATCAAATTGTGTGTGTCGATAGTAGCCCCTTAAAACATCTTGCAATGTGAACAAAGTCAAAGATAGAGAAAATCCAAATACACCCACATAAAACAAGAAAAAGGGATTCCACCAGTCTCTCTAATTGTTGGGCCGCTAAATATTAGAATAAATTAAAATATTAAATAAGTTTTATAAGTGCACGACCATTCAACTACCGGGGGTGAAACCAAATCAACTCTAGTATAAAATTTATCAGTAAATTCAAAGAAAATCTTATATTGAAATAATAAAAATACGTGGAATATTTTTATTATTGAAACAACTTAACTTAACACGAACTTAACTTTCTCATTCAAACAATTATATGTGCAAAACTCTTGAGCTACGTTCATAAAACGCACACATCCGATGAATATTGAAACAACTTGGGTTAGGATATTGAATATACTAATATGAGACATTTCTATACTACTAACTATATACACATACCTATCACAAATAGTTATCATACGCCACTGACAAGACATGTAATTTTATCTTACCATGACAAAAGGATAGTTTTTTGATGGATTAACTGCATTTTAGTATAATATACTGGCCTCCAAATTTCATTTGATACAATATACTTTTTTTGTCCCACTATTAACTTCTAGTATCCTTTTACCAAAAAACAATATTTTTCATTTTGAAAACATTAAACCATATTCGCAAATAGTTTATTGAACATTAAATAAGAATGACGATATATGTCGCCTAAGTAACTAACATTTACTTGTGTATGCTCACCTTGCATAAATGTTAGTAGAGCATACAATCCTACGAATGAATGATTAGTGAAAACACTCAAAATAACCATAGAAATACAGTAGTAAAAAATAGTATGAGACAGTAGTAAATGACATCTTTTGGAAAAACTCAAAACATAAAAAGATGCGGAATAGCGTTTTACATGTCACTCTCTTATGGATTGGCAAATTAAGCACGTTAAGAAATCTAAAACAGTGTTTAACACACAGCACAATAAATATTGAGATAGTAAAACTGTAATTGATATATTTGAACACCTAAATGACCTAATATCGAAAAACTCAAAGAACAAAAGATGCTCGGAATGCAGTTTTACTTGTGATTATAAAGTTTCAAAATTTTATGAAGTCATTTACTATTTTTAAAATGTCCAAACTATTCTGGAATTAATAAAAACTCAAAAACTAAGAAAGAAAATTATCATTGTGCACCAAGTCCACTCTTTCTACCACAATTGCACCTCAATGCGCCAAACATGCTTATCCGTATACCCTTCTTATACGCTAGCCACTATTTGGCTTTATTTTTCAAATACTTCTCATTATATATTTAATTGTAACGACCCTAAATATATATATCGCATCAGTAATGTAAGGGAAAGTCCTTGGTATATATATGGGAATAATGAATCTAACTTACAACTTGCGATAGCAATTTTGGGGGAAAACTCGAGTTGTTACATTAATGGAGGAAAAATACCACTATTCGGTATACCATTCAAATTAACCCAGTCCAAAAGGCCAAAAGTAGTTTCTCTTTAAAAAACGTGTGATACAAAATTCTATCACAAAAGGGTTGTGGAAATGACTTGGATTTCTATAAAATTATAGTGCCTTTTAATTATCAAGGTATGGATATAATATTTGTGTCTCAAATGGTTCTTCAATTTCTATTATTCAAATACCAATATAGTGAAGTTTAAATTGCCATAAAGTGTACCTACAATTTAAGGTCTCGTACACTTTTTCTCATAATATATCAAACTCTCAAACTTTAAGAGAAAATATAAAAAGTATGAAAATTAATTAGTACACCAAAATAAAAATTAGGTTTTGTTGGTGCTAAAAACTAGAAGGGTATTTTAGTTCACACAGTCAAAGATTATGTCAAATGATTGGAGCAATAAATATGACGAATCTAAGAGAGCCAAAAATTTATAGAGGAGGTTGGCCTCGTATGAACATACGGGTTAGTCCTCCGCTGTGGAATAGAGTTAGGAGCTTGATTTGTCTTATATTGATGATAAACAGCCAATTTATACAAACTCACAAAAGTCTCTCTAACTAAGTTAACCTCACAATATTACAATAGAAGTGGGCTCGGGCTATGCTAACGCTCAACTACTATGTGCTTTGAGCTCTTGTCTCCCTTGGCCCTTTGCTATTGAATGCTGGATTCCATCTTGTTCTTGAAGTAAATGCTTATCCTAGGTAGATGGAGATTATTCTTTAGTGTTCTTGCTAGAGAATTGATTGCCTGGAGTAAATGCTGGATTCTCCTTGTATATATATGATGAAGAGAAGATGTGTCGCAAAGCTCTGTGTGCATGTCCGAGATCATGCCTTGATCATCACTAACTCTGACCTTACTTTTTCATGAATTTCAGTGCCTTAAATGCAGTTGGTATGCATTTAATAAAGGTGAGGAACGTTCTGTGCTTTCTGCAAGGCAGGTGGCAGTCGCTCATCCTGTCTGTCAGCTACTGTCAAAACGGTCAAGCGAGAGAGCTCTAGAGCTCATCTAAAGAGCTTTGAGCCCTAAGTCCCATGATTTAGATTGCGAAATCGATCCCTGATGAGGCATCCAATTGCTGATAAGCTCCGCCTTCCCTGTTATACTCGGATGGACCTCCTCAGAGCTCATCTCGCCTCATTAGGACAGGTTGTTGACGTGGATGGCCACATGTCAGCTCATGGTTGGTTGGATAAATTGGATTATTAATTTATACCATCAGGTTTTATCATTCTTCTTGAGGCAATACACTTTTTCATTAAAGAGTTAATATAGACCAAGCTCGATTCAAGCAAAGGGAGTAATAAATTAATTATGTGCATATGGGTGTAATTTATGTAAGCGTACTTACATTATTGATAAATTTTTAAAACGAGGCACCAATGTTATTAACAAACAAAATCGGATCCATGGTGAATACAGGTAGCACATATGCTCTAGCATACAAAATATATATGTATATATATACAAGTATGTACAATCTTAGCTACAAAACGAAACATATACCCCTTTCGATAATTCAACATGCTTCCATTGTTATCTCAATTCAACGAATACACAAATAAAATATATTTGCGCTAGGGTTTTTATCAATTGATAAAGATTGACTCACCTTATTGAAAAACACAAAGAGGCAATAGACCATCGACGCGTGAAACCCTAGGTGCCAAACCCTTGCTTCTTCTTCTTCCTTCTCTTTTCTTATGTTCCCCTCTCTCTCTCTCTCTCTCCCATTCTTTCTTTCTATGGCTGATTAGAATGAGAAGGATAGAGTTTTAAGACACCCCCTCTCTTATAAAGTTATCCCCCTTATTTTTTTTGAAATAAACTCTCTTATTTTATAAGAATATATAAGGAAATCCAATTCACCTTTTTTTTTTCAAATTTAAATAAAATTACATAAAAACAAATTTACTATTCCAATATTTAATATGAAAAAAAGTCAATTAATGATATTAGAAAAGTATAGAATTTAAAATACTATAAGTATTAATACATAACGCATTAAAATAAAATTAGTTAACTCGCTTGCATTATAAAATATGAGTCAAAATGTTATAATTTTTACAAAATAAAATATTAAATAAAAAGGGGGTCATCACACAAAAATACCCCCATGTTGACAAAAAAAAATGCATTAATGTACTCATCAATACCCCCCAAAAAATTTTCCAATGGCAAAATAATACAACGCCATACCCTACCATAAACCATCAGATCCTCAATCAGACCACTGGCGCCAATTCTTAGAGTCTTCGCCAGCATCTGCATCTGGATCTGGTATATCGGTACAAAGGAGAAAAATACAGTGGTATGCAACACTGTCGTTACTGTCACCATCAGACCATTCCTTAATCTCACATTCTACGATGCAATGAACTCTTCGTTGTGTACGTGGCACAATGTGAGTGATATATGGCATTTTACTATATATATATATATATAATATGATTACTATTATCAGAAATCAAATCATCGCTTTTAAGCATTCTACGGTTAGTTTATCACCAAACCATCTTTTACTTATGTTAACATTTTTATAAAATTATATATATATATACAAGTAACACACATATCACGTATAAATAAAATAAAATAACTCTATTATTTCATCAATCAAACCGGAAGGAAAAAAAGAGTTTGAACAAGTGAATTAGTATAGTTGAGATAGGCACCCACTCCAATGGGAAATGATCCTAGATCTAAATCTCATTAGAGAGTTGAAAATAGTTTTCATTATTTGTGGTTAAAAGGGAAAATCTCATTGGATATCATTTAGTTAAGCAAATTAGGATTGTCCATTTCGAGCAAAAACGGTCTAGAAAAACAAATTTCAATCTAGCTGCGCGCTACAGAGAATTTTACTGTGCTAGATTTATAACGAAACTCGAAAGATAGATTTATTGAAAAAATGCTCAATTAGATATATTTTTATGTGCTTTTTAATGTGTAATTTTATTTAAATTTTAAAATTATTTTTTAATAAAAAATTAGTATTTTTTAAGTGAATTTTTAAAAAAAAAGTGCTTTGTTGAATAATGTGCCTTGGTCCACGTGAAGCATGACCTGCTATGTGTTTTATTGTCTCCACGTGTTTATTTATTTTTATTATTGTTAGAATTGCTTTTGATTAAAGTAATACATATATATATATATATTCCTCTTTTCCTCTTTGATTAAGCACCGTTGGATGAGTCTAAATGTGGTCATCTATTGTACACACATATATATATAACCTTTTTCTTTCTCTTGTCCTAGATAGAACACAGCCACAGCTATCACAAAGTGTGTTTTAGATTTTTCATTCTCTCTCTGAAGCATTTGTCTCTCTCTCTCTCTCTATATCTCTCTCTTGTTTCTTTCTCCCTCTAAATCTCTTAATGAATACATGTTCTTAGGCTTATTTTCTATCTTAATCTAGAGATTAGTGTGATTTGTTTTGGTTGAATATCTTCTCTTACCACGAGAGAGAAATTTGGTTTGTTTTTTGAGTAATTTTGTTGAGCCGATCGTGATTCTTTGAGAGTTGTAAGTTCGGAATATATTGTGTATTCACTCGATTGTGCGTTGGGAAAAGCTTTGTTGATTTCGGATCTATTTGTACTCGGTAGTGCTGTTCTTGGTGGTATTATACTCGGATTTTCAGATCTGTTTTGCTATGTTTCTCTTCTTAAATCCGGTACTATCTCTCTTATACTATTCTTGTTATTTTGTTCTTATAATATGCACCAAAATATGTTCGTAAGTTGCCAAAAACGCTGCGGTGTGAATCTAGTCTTATATCTGAAATATAGTGTTGTATATCTGATTTAATTTGGTACTATCTAAATCTGAATATTTTTGATCAAAATCTGCCATAGATCTTCATTGTTCCTGCATGAATCTATTACTATTAATTTGTTGATATTGCTGTCTTAGAATATGCTACATGGTACTGCTATTGCTGTTGATTTACTGCATAAACATTGTGTTTAATTGACTAAAAATATGCTGCTATCTTTGCTAGTTTACTGCTGCGTATAAACTGTTCTATTATATGTGATATTGCTGAAAATTTGTTGTCTAGAAACAATTTATATAAATCTGATATTGCTGAGTGTGTTTGCTGAATCTGGTGTTGAAAAATATCTTTCATATTGAAGTATTAAGTATGCTACTGTGTTTTTTCTCTTGAATCTGTTGAGCATCATTTGTGTGTTAAGCGACTTATATCCCAGGTTGTATGTTTGAAGAGACTAGGTGAAGGAATTTAGTGCTTCGTCTTCGTTGGTAATTTTTGTACTCTTTATTTCATATAGGTTGTGAGCTTGGGAGTCTCCGTGGATTTTTTTCTGTCCCCTGGGTGGATAGGTTTTTACCACATAAATATTGTGTTACCGTGTAGTTGCTCTCGATTTTGTTTATTCGGCATATTTACTTCAAAACAGTAATAACAGGCCTTTTATAAATAATCAATTAAACAAACTTTTTCTTTAAAAAGTTTAAACATCTTGTTTGAGCCAATTTTAGAAAAATCAGATAAAGCCTTTTTACAAAAGGAAGAGATTTAAATATCTTTTTTTTTTACCCAAAAAAATGAAGAGGAGAATGTTTGTCAGATAACCAATTAAAGAAGAGAAAGTGAGTTTTCAGACTTTCTTGCACTTCTCTATTAGAATTCTTTTGGACTAATTAACCATTGCATTTTTGTTTGGAGTTTGGTTATGTATTGGAAGTGAGATTATGGATCCTATATTATTTGAAATCTTAAATGAAATACGATTGTTGTTTGTGTTAAATTTTCCACGGGGTTTAATTTTAAATGCAGTTTCAATCCATCGTAACAAGAGAAAAGTAGTAATAGTCCTACTTAGTGAAATAATTTTTGCCAAATGTGGATTATATAGAAGACCAACAACAAGGCCTATCACAAGAATCTCCCATTTAGGTATCATAAATAAAGAGGCATATTTTCATTACTTTAGCATAATTCCTATAATTTTACTATGCTTAATTATTGTATTAAAAAATTGTCGCTAAATGATTTTACTGGTTATTGGCAACAAAATTATTTTTTATTAAATGTTCCTATTCCATGATAAATGGTTTTAATAAACTCACTCTACTTATAAGTTAAACTTCTTTTATAAAGATTAACGGAGTGAAACAATTTTTCTCAAATTTAAATGGGAATTAAATTTTAGTGTCACCTTAAATAAATTCCTAGCTTGTTTCATATATGCAGAGGCAGCACAATCTGGCAAAATTGCTCTATATGGTTTGGAAGCCTTTTCTATGGTTTCCCCAATATGGGAACTAAAAAAAAGTTGCAGCTACGTCAGATTTTTGCACGAAATATCACAACAAAAATCTAAATTTTTATGTTCTAAGACATTTTTATTCATAAATATGAACATTTACAGGAGGGAGAGGTACACCATACATTTCATATTCATAGCACAATCTTCCTTAAATATAGCATATAAGACAAAAATTTGATTAAAAAAAAAATATTTCAAAAAGCACAACAATTTTAACTCGAATCTTACGAAAGGGATTTACAACAAGTAAACATACACTAGCACAAGTTACTAAAATTAGTTTCTTGACAGGTTGAGCTATACAAATAAATGTTGTCAAGATTTCAATATATTGTGTTTCCGATGCTCGGTAGTTTGCTATAAAAATGGATGCAATTGCTTATAGATTAGTGAATATTGCTACTATATCATTGGCAAAGTTGTGCAAATGTGCGAAACTTACTGATAACAGCATCTTTTTTTATTTGAAAAATATAATGAGCTAGTATTGTTAAGAAGAGGACACATATGAAAAATATGAACCATAAAGGGTTGTAGGGGAGAAACACCGATACAAGGGAGGCAGGAGTGAGAATTCCAGAGAAGACAAGCACGTGGTTGAAGATTAGTTGACAGCATCTAATGTCTTGGGCCTTCACTATCATCTTCAAAATTATCGCGAATGCATAGAGGCATAATGATATCAAAGAAGTTATCATGTTGACATAGTGAGTCTCAAAAGCAGTCGGAGACTCAGGATACTTCACTTGGATGAACACAATCAGTAATCCGAAGAAGGCGAAGTTTGCAGCATGCAAAGAAAGACTCGGAGCGGTTTCTTGTCCCCTAATTAAAACAATTATTAATCAAAATCAGTTCAAAACAAACAAAAAAAATTGAGAATATAAAAAAATACAGTACACAAAGCTAAAATTGAAATTAGGTCAATCTCACGGGAACACATTTGCATACAACTGAAAATTAGTTCATTAATTGAAAGGTAATTACATTGTGGCTTTAAGGCAACTCTGACATGGGGCTTATTATGCTTGTGAGTGAAGAAAATGAAATATACAAGTGTTAGACGCTTGTATAAAAAGAACAAAGAAAAAAAATATATGTTGCCGAAAAGGGTAAAAGTAACCCAAATAAAAGAGAACCAAAAATGGCCGAAATATATAAGAAATAAATCAATAAATATAGTTCAATTTATGTTTCTCTATCAACTCTATAAATTTAAAACAGTTCAACATGAATCTAAGATAAAAGATGACACTATAACACCTCTGCAACACAGTCATCAAACTCCTTGTTTAATCAAGCAAGCTCGAAAGATCAATTTTTAATTTTATTATTTTAATGAAAAAACATTTAAAGAAAGAAAAAAAAAGCAGTCAAAATCAGGGTCAGAAGCGGTGGGAGATTCCAAATCTTATATAACTGCCACTGGAATTGAATTAGAAATTCATTTCACAGAGCACATGAATTAGGGATGGCAACGGGGCGGTTCGGAGCCGGGTAGGCGTTACTCATCCCCGGAACCGCGGACCAGAACCAGCCACAGAACCATTAAAATCGGTTCGGGTAGTGCCCGGAACCGGCGGGTCCGGGTCCGCATATCCCACGGGTACCCACGAATTTTATTTTATATTTTATTTTAAGAAATGCCACTTTATTTACATGAAGATTACTATTTTTTAACTTGATTTTGAAAATCATTTACCATTTCACCAAATAAACTATCAAGTTTTCAAACAAACCCACCATTTACAAAAAATAAATTTTCAAACAAATTCATCATTTATCAAATAAACTCTCTACCAAGTCTAAAGTATACAAAATAAACAACCAAAAGAAAATATGTATATATATTAAAAATAATTATATATATATATTCAAAATAAGTTCAAAGTATACAAAATAAACAAATCAAAAAACACAAATATATATATACTAAAAATAATTATATACATATATATTTCGGGGCGGGTCTTCGGGGATGGGTACTTAGATACCCGGACCCGAACCGGACCCGCTTATTTTCTTTCTCTACCCGCCCCGGACCCGGACTCGAAATGAACTACCCGAAACGGACCCATTCGGGTAAAAACCCGCGGGTACCCGAACTCGCGGTTATTTTTGCCATCCCTAACATGAATGAATGCATACTTTTTACCTAGTACTGCCAAAACAAACTTAAAAAAAAAAAAAAAATCATAAAAGCTAGTACATACCTATTCATTTAGAGGGGGTTTCCAATAATATGAACAGACAGAATACATGAATAAATACTAAGGCTATGTTTAATAATAACATAATAAAAAAAAATTCTTGATTTGTATTTGTATTTTTCTTTTCTTTTATTTTGAGTAAATTATGTCAAATTATTAAGTTGTTTCAATTTACCCACTGAACTAATCAATTGTTTCAATTTACCCACTTAACTATTAATTGTTTCAATTTATCAATTAAATTTAGCAGTTGTTTCGATTTACCTGCTATATTATTAATTGTTTGAATTTATTCACTATATTATATATCCTCTTTCCGCAACAAAACACCAATTTCTTCTAATAATTTCTACCAAAATGATAACACACAAGGTATAAAGAGAGCAACTTAGGCTATTTTATGACAAATGACCACAACAAACTTAAATGTTAACAGAATTGGATATTTGCTGTTGCACATGGGAGAGAAAATTGGTCCTCCGACGCTCTAAATGTGAACTACACGTGTCCAATGCTATCAAGTTTTTTAAACATATTCTGATAAGATTAATGGGTAAAATGAAACAAATAAATAAATGAGCATGTAAATTAAAATGATTAATAATTTAATGAGTAGAATGAAATAATGTAATAATTTAGTAAGTAAATTAAAATAATTAATAATTTAATGAGGAAATCGAAACTACAACATAGTTAACGGATAAATTAAAACAGTTAATAGTTTGGCAGTTAAATGAAATTGGGTCAGCGTGTTTTTGGGTTCAGCGCGTGCATCAGGGATTGGCTTCCTCTAGAGTGGAGCAAGAAAGATCCAGTGGTACTAGCTGGCTACTCTGTTATTGTGCATCTCATGTAAGTGCCATATGTATATATATTCTCAAAACAGAGCCGACCTATGCACCATTATCGTCTCGCCGACGGAAAATCTATTTCTCCGGCAACCACTTCCGAAAACCCAATTTTCGCCGGAGAGAAGACACACACCTGACACCCCCGCGCATACATATGTACATATACAGTTTATTTCTCAGCGCACAGATGCGTACAATTTCCGCAAATTTCCACCGGCCGCCACTCTCAATTAACTATGGTTGGTCTTTGAGTTTAAATTAAAAGAAACAAATGGAAAAGAAAGCGTACAATATTTAGTCGATCTCTCTCTACAGTGCAACGCCTTTTCTCTCTCTCTACGGAAAGACTCAGAGCAAACCGGAACTCCCTTTCGATTTACCCATTTTGGAGCGTTCTCCATTAGAAAGCTAATCGCAATCACCTGAAGACCATTAACAACACAAAGTTAATCATCGTCATCATCACCGGACAGAAAATAAGACAACACAATCTAAATATTATATTATAGCTTTCAGCTAAAGAGACTAGCCCCCATTTCCTTTTTACTTTGACAAAAACTCAAGTGATCGAATATAAAACCCACCCATATATAGGACCCTACAAGGGGTTCACAATCTAAAACAAATTGAAGCCCACCCAATTGAGACCCTAAACCTTTTTGGTAATTCAACTCAATTTGATAATCTGATTGAACATTGGATTCATCAAAATCAGAACCATTATAATAATGAGAAAATGAGGTAAAAAAAAAAGGCGTTCAAAAAGTCTAAATAATCCACTTTAAGAGATGTATAATCAAGCAAAACTGAAACTAGACACAAACCCATTTTCAATAAAATCCATATGTTCTTCTCCATTGCAAAACTCAAAATTATAACAAGAAATCCAATATTCAAAATAAATAAGATCTGGAAAGCTTACAAATTTAATGGAGAAAGCTCCAAAATCGGTAGAGAGAGAAAGCTCCAAAATCGGTAGATCGAAAGGGAGATCCAGTTTGCTCTGTGTTTCCGTAGAGAGAGACTAAACAGGAGAGAGAGAAATGGCGTTTCACTGTAGAGAGAGACTAAACAGCTTTCTTTTCCTTTTGAGAGTTGGGCCCGGTGGAAATTTGCGGAAAGAATAAACTGTATATATATAAAGTAATATAGAGATACAAAGAATCTGGATTACTGGCAATAGCCGCTGGAGAGATATTGCTCAGAGATATATGAGACCAATATATATATATAGAGAGAGAGAGATTGTGTGTTGGAAAATGGAGAAAAACTAATAAGTACACTGTATAACTAACCTCATAAAATCATTTTGAAGTTGAAAGGGTTTTGCACCAGTGTCTTCACCACCACCATTCTCTAGATCCGTCATCTCTCTCTTTTTTTCAAGAGCGCTTCAAGAGCTGCGCAGAAGAGGAAGAAAAGAAAGCCTGTGTACAAGAATATAAGCCTGTACACGAATATTTTTCAAGAGCGCTTTAACGCGTCAAGATCATAGAGAGAATTTTTTTTTTTTTTTTAACCAGATTAAGTCGTTAAGATGGTTAGACTGAGAGGTTGTTTTTGGGAGAATGAGAGAGCTCGGTCTCGTATATATAGGTCTCGTTGCGGAACAGCGGAAGGGTTACCTACTTCCCTTCATTTTCATAAGTTTCTAATATTTGGACACCTGGCTAATTGTCCACCTGTCTAATTGTCCACAAACCTTCGCCCTTTCACCTTAACGCGTTTTGTTTGCCCTCACTAACCCTTGCTCTCTCTTTTACGGCTTTGTTTAATTTAAAAGCGGTGTTATTTTTATACTAATATATATTTAGTATTATTTTTATTTTTATTATCACTCTTATTAATTATTTTTACTCATTTTAATATATATAAATTAATAATTAATTATATTTAACCATTAATTATTAATCTTCTTCCTCTTTCTCCTCCTTTTTCTTCTTCTTGTCAATAATAGTTTCTAAAATTTTACATTCATTTAACCCTTAATGCAACACAAATTAATTATAATTAGTCATTAATTCTTTTTTTTTTTTTCTCAACAATGGTTTTTAAATTTTTGTATCCATCCACTCATTGGCCCCTTGCAACCGTGGCCTCCTCGTATCATATTTTAGCTCTCGAGACCTTACATCGGCCTCTAACAATAGAGTATTGAGAATAATTTCGATTCCCTATGACCGGGGTTCATCCACTTCCTTGGTCCCTCACAATTGAAATATTCTGAATTATATTTTTAGCTCTCGGGACCTTACACCAGTCTCTGACAACCAAGTATTTTGGATAATTTCGGTTTTCTAGGACCGAAATTCATCAAATTGATCGGTCTCCTAGGACCAAAGTTGTCTAGAATATAATCAAATTACACATTCGGTCACCGAAAACCGAATAAATGCTCCACCTTTGGTTTTCCGTAGCCGAAGTAACATGTTCTGATACTCTAATTCGTTTTGTTGGTACAATTTTTTTTTATATTAACTAAAGAAAATAAACATTAAACATAATAAAAACAAACATATCTCTCATTCATTAGGTTTTGCTACCTTGATAATTCTTGATTCGCTGTTCTCTACCATTCTCTACAACTTAAGATATTTTTGTATGACATCAATGGAGATTTTGGGTATTTTTGTGAGTTACTTTTGAATTTTTGTTAGCTTTTGAAATGAATTGAATTAGATAGAATGTGTTAATTAGATCTGAATTTTTGTTAATTATTAACCATTGAGTAAAAATCATAGGAAGAAGAAGAAGACGAAGAAGAAGAAGAAGAAGATGATGATGATGATGATGATGATGATGATGAATAGTAATTAATGTTAACGAGTGATTAGTTGGTTGAAAATGATTAATTGGGTGGGGTGGAAATAGAAGTTTATAACATTTTTTTTTAAGTAGGAGTGAAAGCAAGTAGTTTGTGGGGTGGAAATAGCACCACCCTTAATTAACCACTCACTTGTAACTATCACAAAACTATCAGACAAACACCCATAAATTCTTATCAATTTTGGGTATGGATTGCAAGAAATTTAAAACCTTTTATGTTGCACTAAATCTCAAATTTTGAGGAGTAAGATATATCTTGAATTAAACACAAAGCTATATTTGTGTATTCATTAAATCAAATCAAAATACCAAGTAGTGTTTTGAGAAAGCGAAGGCCATCAAGAAAAGGAAGGAGTTTTTCCTTCTTTTATTTCTCCAACTAAAAAAGGAAGAATTGAAGATCCACCACCGGTGACGAAGGGATACAGGGAGGTGACTCTTTTGATCCTTTTTTTTTTCATTTTTTTCTTCTATCTATAGGGAGATGACTCTAAATAGGAATAGGAATGGTCCATTAAAATCAATTGTTAATAGAAGTGATTGCTGATTTGTTTTAGAGAGATAAAAAGAGGGAAGCAGAGTTTTATTTGTTCAAAATTTGGAGAGAGACGCGTAGGGTTTGGGATGGAGTCTAGGTGTTAGTCTAATAGTTTTAGCAAGTGATTGACTGAACAGGGTGTCCAAGAGAGATGAAAATAGAGAGATCGACATGACAAATAAACAGTGTTAAAATGCATATGTTGGTTTAGACACGTGTTTAAATCTTAGCTGCTTATAAAAATGAAGGGCCAAGATTTGCAAACTTCATCTCTGCAGTGCATTGCCTCACTGTAAAGGAAGAAAAGGGGTAAACTCAAAGGGATTCATCCCCTAATAGGTCATTCTAGATCTATCGATTAATTACTCTTTAATTAATATTTTTTTAATAAAATTGATAATAAAAATATTTATTTTAGGCACAATTAAATAAGAGAGTTCTTAAATAAACCTACAAAATTAGTGTTCTCATTCTAGTGAGAATACTTTCTTCTCACCCCACTCATTTTTCAAAAAAAATTCAATTCACCCCAGTGGTGAGGTGAGTTTACTAAATGCATTATAGGAATATTAATTTTCGTTATCGCTAAAACTAAAACATAAAAATCTTATATAAATTCACAAAACAAATTCTTCTCACCTAGTTAAAAAAAACTTGTACTTCACCCTTAAACCTTCAAATGTATCACTTATTCATATTTAACAAAAAGTTCTTCATTTTTCGTATTTTACTAATCATTATAAAATTACACAAGTAATTATAAGCGACGTAACAAAAACAATATAACTTATATATTGTATAAATAAATATCAAACATAAGTCATAAAAATTTACTTTTTTCTATGAAAGTAGTTCATAAAAACATCTCTTAATTTTACTTTAGGCAAAAAAATTAATTTTTATCACTAACATGGCATATTGCAATCATCAAACTTGTTTTTTTGTATCATATGTATCATTAAGTAAAATTATATTCAAAGCATTTATTCATTATATTTCAATCCTTAATATTTAGGGATGGCAAAAAAATTCACGGGGTTTAACATCTGCGAGTATCCGACTCAACGGGATCGGTTATGGAGGGTAATAATCGGTGTCGTGTTTGAGTTCAGGTCGAAGATTTTTAAAAATACTTAGGGTCGGGTCGAGTCGGGGATTAAGGTACTCACCCTAAAGCCGCCCCTGGTATACTATGTATATATAACACTGCACCCACTGATTTAAATGTAAGCCACTTTCAAATTTTAAATTTTAAAATATTAATATACTATATACATGCTGTAACTATATATATATATATATGGGTGAGGTTTCAATGGTTACTTCTTTTTTTACCTATGGATGGTTATTGTAATAGTAACCATTGGATGACAAATTAATGATTGAGATCAAATGTGTAGTTGACTAACATAATTAATACACATTGGAGAAATACAAATTATTAAATGCAAGGTTAAGTGAGTAACATGTTGTTACTTAATGACATGTCATTTTTTTCCTATTTAATTTTAAGGAATCATAAATTAAATATTCATTATATGATTTTGTAATTCCAATACATGATATCCCTATTACTTACCAATATAAATGAGTGATTTTATTTATATTCATATCTTGCAATTAATTTACAGTGTTAAGTTAATTACTATTGCCTGCTAAATTAATTCATAACTGTAGATAAACTAACAAAAAATATTATTGATTTAATTTTATAAATATTATTTTATTAATAATTTAATATTAAAAAATAAATTATATTAATAGGTATATCTACTTTAATTAAATAAATAAAAATATGGGATTTTTTTTAAAGTACAAATCAATTACTCTCATTCTAACAAATGACATTCTATTTTTAGAATTAGTTTTAGGGATAACTTTTTAATCGATGACAAAATAAACTTTAATTTATTAAAAATAAAATATAGTCATTTTCAAAACTATATATCCTTTATTAAAAGATAACAACTGTTAAAAAATAAAATAATAAAAAAATATAAATAATAAAAGCTCAAATTCAAACTAAACATCTCAAATAAAGATTTCAAATTTGAATATTAATCGAAATCTTATCACAAAAGTCAACCAAGAACATAAGAGTATCTACAATCGTCTTGTATAAATTTTATGTAAATTATACGTGTCAAAGTGTGATTTACACAAAAACAATAAAGAATTGGTTTTGTACTCCAACGGTCTATTTTAGACTTTGGTGTAAATATTAAACTACCCATTAGATACGCACAAGTGGAACTTATCCTATATTTATTCCCTTACTTTTCAAATCCTTTTATTTCTAGAAACGGGATGAGGGAAAATAGACATGACATTATCTGATGTGGTTGTGTGAACTGGGTTTGTACTTCACACAACCTTTTTACACAAATCCTAAGAGCATATCCAATCGTCTTGTATAAATTTTGTGTAAATCATACGTGTCAAAGTGAGAATTACACAAAAATAATAAAGAATTTGTTTTGTACCCCAACAGTCTGTTTTACACTTTTGTGTAAATATTAAATTACCAATTAAATAAGTATAAGTGAAACTTATCCTATATTTATTTTCTTACTTTTCAAATTCATTTATTTCTAGATACGTGATGAGGAAATAAACGAGAGATTATCTGACGTGGCTGTGTAAATTGGGTTTGTATTTTACACAACCTTTTCATACAAATTCTAAGTGCCAAAGTTTTTTAAAAGGCTACTGGAGAACTTTTTTTTTGCCAAAACGTGTAAATTTTACATAGCAAAATTATACACTACAGTTGGAGATGCTTCAAGTGTCACTATTGGGACCTTTTTTTTTTTACAAAACGTGTAAATTTTGCACAAACTAAAATTATACATTACGATTGGAGATGCTCTAAGTATTAAATATATATATTTTATTAATTCCAAAAACTCTAAATTTCAAATTAATTATCAAATGATAAGATGCTACAATTTTTAAAAAGAAAAAAAAGTTTATATATAGCAAAAAAGAAAAATAAAAATACTTGAGAATGGTGAACCTTTCAAAAAAAAATTAAAATTTTGATGATTTTTTTTAGAATTTTTTGTAGGCTCATTTATTTCACATAATTTCATAAAAAATATTTTTTTTTGAAAGCATCAAATAAATCTCAAAGGTTTATGGTATGTTGTTTGTATAATTATCCTCTCACAAATCTTTCCAGTGAAAGAAAATACTATTCATATTATAAATTACAGTGCATTTATACACATCATTAAAAGTCACATAAAGTTTTGCCAGTGCGTTTGTGTCAACGCGCCATTATAGTGTGTAAAAAATGGCCCCACTTCCCTGCCCTTCTTTTTTTTTTTTTGCGAAAATATTTATTTTAATTAAAAAAAATTAAGAAAATACTTAACCCATCGCTCTCTCTCCTTCTCATCTCACACAACGCCGTCGCTCTCTCTCATCTCGTCTCTGTCCCCTTGTCAACTCTGCCGCCGTTGAACCACCCGCAATCGTCCCCGGCTTCATCTGACCTCCACAGCCACTCCCCTTGTCATCTCCTCCACGGCCTTCAAATAAAATTTGAGATAATAATGAACTAGTAGTAGTATTAATCCAGAACAAACCGAAGAATAATAGTCTGGGTTGGTGCGGCTGGTTGTAAAGGAAGAAAAAGGGTAAACTCAAAGGGATTCATCCCCTAATACGTCATTCTAGATCTATCCGTTAATTACTCTTTAATTAATAATTTTTTGAATAAAATTGATAATAAAAATATTTATTTTAGGCACAATTAAATAAGAGAGTTCTTAAATAAACCTACAAAATTAGTGTTCTCATTCCAGTGAGAATACTTTCTTCTCACCCTACTCATTTTTCAAAAAAAATTCAATTCACCCCAGTGGTGAGGTGAGTTTACTGAATGCATTATAGGAATATTAATTTTCGTTATCGTTAAAACTAAAACATAAAAATCTTTTATAAATTCACAAAACAAATTCTTCTCACCTAGTTAAAAAAAACTTGTACTTCACCCTTAAACCTTCAAATGTATCACTTATTCATATTTAATAAAAAGTACTTCATTTTTCGTATTTTACTAATCATTATAAAATTACACAATTAATTCTAAGCGACGTAACAAAAACAATATAACTTATATATTGTATAAATAAATATCAAACATAAGTCATAACAATTTACTTTTTTCTATGAAAGTAGTTCATAAAAAACATCTCTGAATTTTACTTTAGGCAACAAAATTAATTTTTATCACTAACATGGCATATTGCAATCATCAAACTTGTTTTTTTGTATCATATATATCATTAAGTAAAATTATATTCAAAGCATTTATTCATTAGATTTTAATCCTTAATATTTAGGGATGGCAAAAAAATTCGTGAGATTTGGTATCCGCGAGTATCCAACTTAACGGGGTCGATTATGGAGGATAATTATTGGTGTCATGTATGAGTTCGGGTCAAAGATTTTTAAAAATACTTAGGGTCGGGCCGAGTTGGGGATTAAGGTACTCACCCTGAACCCGCCCCTGGTATACTATGTACATATAACACTGCACCCGCTAATTTAAATATAAGCCACTTTCAAATTTTAAATTTTAAAATATTAATATACTATATACAGGCTGTAACTATATATATATATGGGTGAGGTTTCAATGGTTACTTCTCTTTTTACCTATGGATGGTTATTATAATATTAACCATTGGATGAAAAATCAATGGTTGAGATCATATGTGTAGTTGGCTTGGAGAAATACAAATTATTAAATGCAAGGTTAAGTGAGTAACTTATTATTACCTGATGACATGTCATTTTTTTTTTCTATTTAATTTTAAGGAATCATAAATTAGATATTCATTACATGATTTTGTAATTCCAATACAAGATATCCCTATTCCTTACCCATATAAATGGGAGATTTTATTTATATTGGTATCTTGCAATTAATCTACAGTGTTAAGTTAATTAGTATTGCCTGCTAAATTAATCTATAACTGTAGATAAACTAACAAAAAATATTATTGATTTAATTTTATAAATATTATTTTATTAATGATTTAATATTAAAAAATAAATTAGATTAATAGTTACATCTACTTTAATTAAATACATAAAAATATGGGTGTTTTTTTAAGTACAAATCAATTATTCTCATTCTAACAAAGGACATTATATTTTTAGAATTAGTTTCAAGGATAACTGTTTAATCGATGACAAAATAAATTTTAATTTATTAAAAATAAAAGATAGTCATTTTCAAAACTATCCTTTATTAAAAGATAACAACTGTTAAAAAATAAAGTAATAAAAAAATATAAATAATAAAAGCTCAAATTCAAACTAAACATTTTAAACAAAGATTTCAAATTTGAACATTAATCGAAATCTTATCACAAAGGTCAACCAAGAACATAAGAGTATCTACAATCGTCTTGTATAAATTTTATGTAAATCATACGTGTCAAAGTGTGACTTACACAAAAACAATAAAGAATTCGTTTTGTACTCCAACAGTATATTTTAGACTTTGGTGTAAATATTAAACTACCTATTAGATACGCACAAGTGAAACTTATCCTGTAATACCACGTACTTTAATTTATATCGTTTGCTGATTTGGTTATTCCGAACCGATTTTGATTGGTAATAGAAAGTTTTGTTTCTTCGCGATTCGTTAATTTCTTCGTTACTTATCCGATTAAGATTCCGTTCGCACATGTATCTAGTATTTGTATCATTATACATCTTTCGTCTTTTGACCAAGAGCTAATTCTCAATCCTTGTGGGTCAAAACAGGGCGCAAAGAAGGCCCATCGCTAAATTCTTGTCATTCAGTAGCGCTTTCGTAGAGCGTTGTCTTCGGTAAATTTTTGAAAAATATTTATCCAGAATTTGGAAAAACTTCCTCTTAGGAAGTTGTAGATCTTTGAATTACCTTTACGTGGATATAAAGATCACCCAAATCCGAATTTCGAGCAAGGAGTTATGATCAAAATACCAACAATGGTCAGTGATGTGAAATTGGCTTTGGCTAAGAGCTCCCAAGATCGATCTTGGGAGGGCTAAGATCGACCTTGGAGCCCTGGAGTCAATTTTTCTAGAGTTTTAACTCCATTTTCTCACCATTTATCACCATAACACATCAAACTCGAGCCAAGCTCACTCTTATCAACTAGAAGGCTTTAGATAAAGATAGAGGTGGGTTCTTGAAGGATTCTCACTCATTTTTCAACACCAATCTGAGATAAAAGTTTCAAATCCTCCTAATCATCCTCTCGTTTATTATTCATTGTCTTTTTCGTGGTGTTTGCTTGGGAAAAGGCCGAAAGCTTTATCTTTTCTCCTTCTTCTTTGCTAATAAGTCGAGGTAGGGGTTTATATGCTTTTAAACTTGAAATTTTGGCCTTATTTCATGAATATCATCATAGTTTCATTTCATTTGTTTTAGCTATCTAATGTATGGGTTATAACATGACGTTTTATGATTAATAAAAACTTAAAAGTGAGGTTTGAGGTAATAGATGCTATGTACACTTGATAATATGATTTCATTTGGCTAGAAATGGACGATTTATACATGTATGTTAAATATGATGATTTTTCCTATTGATATCAATGATATATGGTTAATTAGAGTATGAATTCATATATTTAAGCAAGATATGCCATCTAACCTCTATAATTACATGTTATTGATTCATATGGATGTCCTTTGGGTATGTATGTGTTAATTTGCCAAGAAAAGGGTTTTGTATACACTAAAAGGACATGGACATGATTTTGATAGAGTTTATATGGCATATGTAGTATCTACCTTATCTTTGATGTATGAAGTGGAACAGGATATGCCGCTTGAACTTGATATCTATGTGATATAGACTTGTAAGCCATGTTCCTTCGATGTACATGCTTGGTTGTATCCAAGTGAATTTGTAAATGGGTTATATATGCGCTGAGGAACATGGATACATGATGAATGAAGTTTAAGTGGCATGTGTTGTTTTTAGTTGTCATAAAGAGCATGTATGCATGTTGTGCATCACTATTGTGTCAACCGCAATCTTGAAGATTCTTCGGCAAGCACGGACTCCCTTATGGCCTATCGAATGGGCGTATATCTCTTATTATGATACTGAGAGTTTCATTATATATATCTCTGTTTGGAGGCTACATGGAGGCTTATTTCTCATGGTAATTCATGGAAGCTTCATTTCTACCTTGATATTGTCTTATCGGATATGATTGGTTGATTAATCAATTGAAAATGATTGTACTTGGTCATAGATGACCAATGGTGATTGATCTCTTGGAAATGATTGTACTTAGTCGTGGATGACCAAGGGTGAGGTGAATATCTATTTTCATAGTGCTTGCTAGGATGGGAAAAATAGGCAGAGCCCGGTGCCCTTGGGTTGAAAAGCCCGAAATCCCTGGGGGAGTAATGTTTGGCCGCCTATAAGCCACCGGTGTGGAGCCCAAAAACCTAGAAAAATTGGCAAGGCACTATGGTTTTGTTGTTATCGATGTTTATATGGGATCAGGATGATTGATCCCAGGGCTGTTGCTGTCTAAATTCATAAAGGATCGGGAAAATTTATCATAGGGTATTAGCTTGATGATCTGACATCTCGGTGGCATTAGAATATACTCACAGCTCAGGCTCTTTATTGTATAGTAATCGATTGACACGGGAGGTAAACTGCATTAGCACGTTCATGTATAGTACATTGATGAACATGGTTCTTGTTGATATTATCGAATTACACGTGGTTTGAAAGATATGTTTATAAACCTATTTTCGAACATATGCCCTTCACCCCTACTGAGCAAATAGCTCACCCCTGTTTTCTTTAAATCTTTACAGGTACTCATGAGTCCAATGAGGACAAAGAAACGAGGGGATCAGGGACGAAATAGAAGCTCTGATACAATTCATTTTTGGTGTATATATTTTTCCGGGAAGCCACGGCTAGCCCAAGGAGTTATATACTTTGAGAATTCATATGGTTTGGGTATACATATATGATGCATGCTTGAATATTATGATAGGTTTATGTACCCCCTGCGTAGAACCCTTGATATACATGTTGTTGCTTGTTTGTTTCCTTTCATTATATACCTATCTTAGTCTTACTAAGATGGGTTAGTAACGCTCCATGTCTTAATTTCAGGTTTTATTTTGTAGATTAAGATGGGGGTGTTATAAATTAGTATCAGAGCATAGGTTGACGAGTACTCGGGCTTGATAGGAATGAAATGTGTTATAATTCTTGAAAGTTATTCCTGTATGTTTCGGTAATTGTAATCTTTGTCTTCCTGAAGTCATGTTTAGCATACAGATACACTTTCAAGAATTATAACACATTCGGTGTAAGATTTTGGGTGACGTAAACGTTTAGAAATTGTTCGATTTATACTTATGGACGTTAATATCATTGGGCCATGAAATCCATGAGATGTTGGAATGTGGAAAATTGATTGGGATTTAATAGGCATATAATTATGGTTTCTCTAAATTTGAAATTATGGTTCTTTATACTTATGTACACTTCGGTGCTAGGAAGTTGATTCCTATAAGATTTGTGTATTATGAGTATATGATAATTGCAGTGGTGTAAATTGAGGTTATCTCAAATTCTTTGTGAGAATGTTGGGGTATATGGTCTTTTCTTCAACTGAGGAAAGACTTCTATTTGGAAGAGGATCTTGTATAAACGTTTACGGGTTACAGTTGTGGATTATTTATAGTTTAACTGTTGGAGCCTAGGAAGTTGAATTAGGCTTATTGTTATGGAATGAATATCAACTATTCTTTGTTTCTATGGTATCCCTTGTCATAAAGATTCTTTGCATAATATGGAATAGTAACCCCATAACTTTTAGGCATATTAAAAATATAGATGGGAATGCAGAAATATTCTGAAAACCCTTTATGGTTCATTCGATTCTTAAATTTTGATTTGGGATATCTATGGTTGAGTTTTCTTCTATCATGTTTCATTGTGTGGTAATCCTTGCAATGATAATATGATATTGTTCATTCTTAGGTTGTTAACAACACCTACCTTGCTGACAAGTTAAATTTATCTGTATCCTTGACTAGAGGAATCAAAGGAATTGTTTCCTAGAAGTCTGAATTTGGCATCTGTTACGTATATCTTTGTTAAATTTGAGAAAGTCCTTCGAGTCATCGTAGGACATTAATTTTTGAGTTCTACGAGTTTTTCACATGTTGTAAAGAAATTGTGTTTGTGTGATTTTTCCAAATATGCACTATGGAGATAGATGACTTTGGTATGTTAGGTGTCAATGGATAGATGATGTAAATCTCGTGTAAGTAAACACTTTTAGTATGTAGATCAAACGTGAATTAACGACAATTTTAGATAGACTTATGGAAAGTTTGGAGAAATGTCGGTAATTGGATAAGTTTTACGGTATCCATTGGATGGGATGATTTTATATTATGGAAATTCTGGTTTTAATTTTTGATTTTGACCTGTCAAGGATTTGACGGTTGGGTATACTATGAAAACCGTTTGGTAGATATCAACTAATTATGGGTCATTATCATTAGTATTGAGTTTTAAAGCACTCATTGTTGTCCTTGTTCTTGTATCCTTATTTTTGTTGTTTATTTTCTGGCTTCGTGATATTTGTGTTGGCCTTGCTTGTTCCATATGAGTTGGCTAAGTGCCAATGAGGATTGATTGGTACATGGTTAAGTACACCAACCGGAATTTAACAACAGTCCAATAGGCCCTTTCGGATGTCCAGTGTGAGGACATGGGTGAGGTGAGGTGAGGTAAGGATGGGTGTGGTGGTACTTAGCATATGACTCAAAAGACATTTAAAGGTTGAAAACCGAGATTTATGATCAGTGTCTCAAGTTATTTACTTCAAGAATGCCATCGAAAATTTCGAGGACGAAATTTTTATTAGTGGGGGAGATTGTAATATCCCGTACTTTAATTTATTTTAAATTGAAGTATATTAGCTTATTTATACTCATGTGAACGATCGTTTGGTGATCCGGGTGGTCCGAATCGATTTCGGTTGGTAAATAGGAAGCTTTGTTTCTTCGCGATTCGTTAATTTTAGCTAACTTTGGACTATCGTAATTTATTCATTACTTATCCGATTAAGATTCCGCTCGCATATGTATCTAGTATTTGTATCATTTTATAACTTTTATGTTTTGATCGAAAGCTAATTCGCACTCTTTGTGGGTCAAAACAAGGAGCAAAGTAGGCCTATCGCTAAATTCTTGTCATTCGGTAGCGCTTTAGCAGAGCGCTGTCTTCAGTGAATTTTTGGAAAATATTTATCCAGAACATGGGAAAACTTCCTCTTAGAAAATTGTAGATCTTTGAATTACCTTTCCTCGATATAAAGATCACCCAAATCCGAGTTTCGATCAAGGAGTTATGACCAAAATACCAACAGTGGTCAGTGATGTGAAATTGGCTTTGGCTGAGAGCTCCCAAGATCGATCTTGGAGCCCTGGAGTCGAATTTTCTAGAGTTTTAACTCCATTTTCTCACCATTTATCACCATAACACATCAAACTCGTGCCAAGCTCACTCTTATCAACTAGAAGGCTTTAGAGAGATATAGATGTGGGTTCTTGAAGGATTCTCACTCATTTTTCAACACCAATCCGAGATAAAAGCTCCAAATCCTCCGAATCATCCTCTCGTTCACTATTCATTATCTTCTTCATGGTGTTTGGTTGGCAAAAGGCCGAAAGCTTCATCTTTTCTCCATCTTCTTCGCTAATAAGTCGAGGTAGGGGTTTATATGATTTTAAACTTAAAATTTTGGCCTTATTTCATGAATATCATCATAGTTTCATTTCATTTGTTTTAGTTAACTAATGTATGGCTTATAACATGACGTTTTATGATTAATAAAGACCTAAAAGTGAGGTTTGAGGTAATAGATGCTATGTACACTCGATAATATGATTTCATTTGGCTAGAAATGGATGATTTATACATGTGTGTTAAATATGATGATTTTGCCTATTGATATCAATGATATATGGTTAATTAGAGTATGAATTCACGTATTTAAGCAAGATATGCCATATAATTACATGTTATTGATTAATATGGATGTCCTTCGGGTATGTATGTTTTGATTTGCCAAGAAAAGGGTTTTGTATACACTAAAAGGACATGGACATGATTTTGATAGAGTTTATATGGCATATATAGTATTTACCTTATGTTTAATGTATGAAGTGGAACAGGATATGCCGCTTGAACTTGATATCAATGTGATATAGACTTGTAAGCCATGTTCCTTCGATGTACATGCTTGGTTGTATCCAAGTGAATTTGTAAATGGGTTATGCATGCGCTGAGGAACATGGATACATGATGAATGAAGTTTAAGTGGCGTGTGTTGTTTTTAGTTGTCATAAAGAGCATGTATGCATGTTGTGTATCACTATTGTGTCAACCGCAATCTTGAAGATTCTTTGGCAAGCTCGGACTCCCTTATGGCCTATCGAATGGGCTTATATCTCTTATTATGATGCCGAGAGTTTCATTATATATATCTCTGTTTGGAGGCTACATGGAGGCTTATTTCTTATGGTAATTCATGGAAGCTTCATTTTAACCTTGATATTGTCTTATCGGATATGATTGGTTGATTGATCAATTAGAAATGATTGAACTTGGTCATGGATGACCAAGGGTGATTGATCTCTTGGAAATGATTGTACTTGGTCGTGGATGACCAAGGGTGATGTGAATATCTGTTTTCATAGTGCTTGCTGGGATGGGAAAAATAGGCATGGCCCGGTGCTCTTGTGTTGAATAGCCCTAAACCCCTGGGGGAGTAATGTTTGGCCCCCTATAAGCCACCGGTGTGGAGCCCGGGAACCTAGGCAAATTGGCAAGGCACTATGGTTTTGTTGTTATCGATATTTATATGGGAAAGGGATGATTGATCCCAGAGTTGTTGCTATCTAAATTCATATGGGATTGGGGCAATTGATCCCAGGGTATCACCTTGCTGATCTGACATCTCGGTGGCATTGGATTATACTCACAGCTCAGGCTCTCTATTGTATGGTAATCGGTTGACATGGGAGGTAAACTGCATTAGCACGTTCATGCATAGTACATTGATGATCATGGTTCTTGTTGATATTATTGAATTACACGTGGTTTGAAAGAGATGTTTATAAACATGTTTTCAAACATATGCCCTTCACCCCTACTGAGCAAATAGCTCACCCCTATTTTCTTTAAATCTTTACAAGTACTCATGAGTCCCATAAGGACAAAGAAGCAACGGGATCAGGGATGAAATAGAAGCTCTGATACAATTCATTTTTGGTGTATATATTTTTCCGGGAAGCCATGGCTAGCCCGAGGAGTTATATACTTTAAGAATTCATGTGACGCCCTACAAGTGATGGAGTACTCTCGTGAGTGGAGGAAGTGTAGCTCAAAGGGGGCATCCCACACCGAAAGATGGGGATCATTGGAAACCCATATAAGTAAAAGTTGGTCGCTAATTAAGTACGATGCCTTTTAGGTAGCTCACTGACTTTGGATCTCATAAGAACTCCAAAGTTAAGCTAGTAGGCGGCCAAAGCAATCCCAGGATGGGTGACTCCCTGGGAAGCTGGTCGTGAGCTCCCAGAAACAAATCCGTGAGGGGAGTAGATGCACTGTCCCTGAGGGGTTGCAGGTCGCACTCGCCCAAAGCGGACAATATCGTACTGAGGTGGGACCAGGTCGTTGCAAATGGTATCAGAGCGGACCCCGCCGAGTACGGTATGTTGACGAGGACGTCGATTCCCTTGGAGGGAAGGATGTGACGCCCTGCGAGTGATGGAGTACTCTCTTGAGTGGAGGAATTGTAGCTCAAAGGGGGCATCCCACACCGGAAGATGGGGGGATCCTTGGAAACCCATATAAGTAACAGTTGGTCACTAATTAAGTACGAGGCCCCCTGGGAAGCTAGTCGTGAGCTCCCAGAAACAGATCCGTGAAAGGAGTAGATGGACTGATCCTGAGGGGTTGCAGGTCGCACTCGCCCAAAACGGAAAATATTGTACTGAGGTGGGACCGGGTCGTTACAATTTATATGGTTTAGGTATACATATATAAAGCATGCTTGAATGTTATAATAAGTTTATGACCCCCTTGCGTAGAACCCTTGATATATATGTTGTTGCTTGTTTGTTTCCTTTCATTATACACTTATCTTACTCTTACTAAGATGCGTTAGTAACGCTTCAGATCTTAATTTCAGTTGTTATCCTATAAATTAAGACGGGGGTGTTACATATCCTATATTTATTCCCTTACTTTTCAAATCGATTTTTTTCTAGAAACGGAATGAGGAAAAATAGACATGACATTATCTGACGTGGTTGTGTGAATTGGGTTTGTATTTTACTCAATATTTTTACACAAATCCTAAGAGCATCTCCAATCATCTTATATAAATTTTGTGTAAATCCTACGTGTCAAAGTGAGAATTACAAAAAAAATAATAAAGAATTTGTTTTGTACCCCAACAGTCTGTTTTAGATTTTTGTGTAAATATTAAACTACCAATTAAATAAGTACAAGTGAAACTTATCCTATATTTATTCCCATACTTTTCATATTCATTTATTTCTAGATACGGGATGAGACAATGGACGCGAGATTATCTGACGTGGCTGTGTAAATTGAGTTTGTATTTTACACAACCTTTTTATACAAATTCTAAGTGTCAAAGTTTCTTAAAAGGCTGTTAGAGAACTTTTTTTTTTACAAAACGTGTAAATTTTAAACAAAAAAAAATTATACACTACAGTTGGAGATGCTTCAAGTGTCACTATTGGGACTTTTTTTTTTTTTACAAAACGTGTAAATTTTACACAAACCAAAATTATACACTACGGTTGGAGATGCTCTAAGTATTAAATATATATGTTTTATTAATTCCGAAAACTCTAAATTTCAAATTAATTATCAAATAATAAGATGCTACAATTTTAAAAAGAAAAAAAAAGTTTATGTACAGCAAAAAAATAAAATACTTGAGAATAGTGAACCTTTCAAAAAAAAATAATTAAAGTTTTGATGAATTTTTTGTAGGCTCATTTATTTCACATAATTTCATAAAAAATATTTTTTTTTGAAAGCACTAAATAAATCTCAAAGGTTTATGGTATTATATATTGAAAAATTGATAAACATGAAATATGTCTACTATGATTGTCAATATAGAAGAATATGTATACTTGATTCTTAAATTATTATTATTATTATTATTATTATTAAATGGTGGAATTATTAATAACATAGTTAATTGAATTTTTTTTTAATAAAACCCTTTAAAATTCTTTAAGGGTGTGTTTGGAATGTATATTTGAGAGAAGATTTTAACATGATATTTGTATTTGGAATATCAAATCTAAATATTTTTGTTTGGTGTGAAATTATAATTTGAGATTTATAAATATATTCAAATAATAAGATTCGATACTTATTTTAAAATTATAACTTTCAAATTTTAGAGATAGGGTTGTTCTTTATATATCCCAAACTTGCGAAGTTGAAAAAAATATTAATTAATTTTTAAATAAATTATTATTTTTTATTATTATAAATATATTTGTAATATTAATTATTATAATAATACGAAGGGTGACAAAGGGTCGCATGTTGTCCAAACCCAAACCCAAACCCAAACCCAACAAGCATATAAACACATCCCAATCCGGTGTAAGTTTTATTTTTTAAAATCTAAATCCGTTGTGAATAGTGTACGCATAAACCCACTCCCGCCCTGTGATAATTATGCTATATTATAAGGAATAAAATACTATAATAAGGGCGGGTCGAGTCACACTTCACAAATTACTCTACTTTCTCTCTAATATATATATATATATATAATATTATTAGTTTATATTTATATTTAAATAATATTAGAAAATTTTAAAAAGTAAAATCAAGTTAATTAATTTATTTCTTATCTTCTTCCCAAGGGATTGTGATACAGGGCGAGGTACCAATATGTGCTAAATGGTCAAAATTAGTGGGGTTACCCTTATTATTATTATTATTGATACTTTATTGAATCTATGTGCTAAATGGTCAAATCGATGCATTCGCTTAAAAAAGGTATGAAACTCTACTCACTTAACCATGAATGGAATATTCCTTTACTTCTCAAGTTAATTCCTTTTCAAATTGTATCACAAATTATGAGTATTCATTTATCTTAATACAATACCATTGATATTCCAATTAGGAAACCTACCCATTCTGGTTTGTTTTCTGTGAAGTCTACGTATCTTTGGCTTCAAATGAAAAATTATATTTCAAGGTCTCTCCTATTCCTTGGAAACAATTATGAATTTTAAAGTGTCTACCTAAAATTAAAGTTTTCATATGGTTACTTATTAATCAAGGAAGCCCATGTAGTAACACTTTCTATCTTTATCACCAATAGATTACTCATAAATATACTTTGTGCGGAGAATTGGATGATACCCTTCATTTCATTAACTCATGCAAAGCAATTATCAAGGTATGGATATAATATTTGTGTATCAAATAGTTCTTTAATTTCTGATAGTGTTAAAATCTAGAACATATAGTTAACGACCGGACTGGTAGAATGGGGGATCGACCTCCTCTGCTCACACTTTGTCTTTGAGCCTCTCCTTCAAAGCGTCTTTCTCGAACAACATGAACTTGTGGATTTCTTTTCGGAGATGGGGGAGCTGTAACAGAGAACTCATCATAAGAATCTCCTTGTTCAGAACTGGATTGGTCGGCATCAAACCCACCGGTCCTGCCTCGACTTCTCCTATACCTCTGGCGGCGTTCCCCCAGCCTTTCAATGGCTGGGATTCGCGCAGGGGCTGGGGGAGCCGGTGCAGAAACAGGGGTCGGAGGCGATCCATCTCGTGAATTGTACGAAGGGGATTCTCTTTGAGTCATCAATCTGGACCTAGAGAGCAGTTTGTTGAGCCACTAAGGCTATCAAGGGGTCTGTTTGGGTGTTTTCTGATTGGGACATGGTGAAAGTATGGTTTTTTGAGAAGCGTGTGACTTTAAGAAAATGTCTTTCCCACAGACGGCGCCAAACTGATGGTGTCAAAATCTAGAACAGATAGTTAACGACCGATCAATCAATAAATGATGGTGAATTAGAGATTTAGTAACGGATTGTAACTATGAACAGTGATTGTGAACAGTACCACAGTATATGTGAACAGTGACTGCGAACGGTACCACAGTATATGTGAACAGTGACAGTACCACCGTATATGTAAACAGTGACTGTGAACAGTACCGACAGAAAATGATTAAAAATGAAAATGAACATGAGACATTTTTGTTAAGGTAGGTTCCCCCGGTAGCGCTTTAGTCCGGCAGTATGTCCTCCTTTTGTGTGTGCTTACTTTGTATTAGCTCAAAGGCAATCAATTTGGATGATAATACAAGCTACCAATCTCTCTCTCCCCTTCTATAATTTTCTTAATTCTATTTATAAGTATAGAATTAGGATTACAAATATTTCAACAAAATAATTTTTGGGGTATGAAAAGAGAGAGTATAAGACCCTCGAAAATTGGCTTGTATTTATATTGCCAATGGCTTTATATCTCTTAGAAGAGATGAATGGATATTGAGAGAGAAATAAGATTATGTTTTTGGGTGTGTCTTTGGATGGATGAATGAGGGGGTATTTATAGGTAAATGTAGAATGGCAAAAAGGTAATTTTTATGTAATCTATATGATGTGTATGCTTAGGTTACATGTAATCTAGAATGTATATGATGTGTATGCTTAGGTTACATGTACATGATGTGTACGCTTAGGTCGCATAGGTAAAAATGGTATTTTACTGGAGGTAAAAAATGGTATTTTACTGGAGGTAAAAAATGGTATTTTACTGGAGGTAAAAAATGGTATTTTACTGAAGGTAAAAATAGGATTTTACTGGAGGTAAAAGTGTTTAATTACCTTTGTAGGTCAATGGTAAAATTAGTATTTAACCCCCATCAATTGCCCCCTATCCTTATCATTTAGCTCGGATGAGCTGATTGGTGATGATATCCTTCAACCCAGGAGCTAGTAATATCTCTGAGCTCTGATGTTCGTGATGTCTTAAGCTCGAATCCTTCGTGTCAAAATCGCAGCATCAACATCATACACACATTTTCTTCCCCTATGGCGACATTAAAGAGGGATCTAGGGCGGTGGAGTCTAGATGCACGCGGGGGGCGCTATATATTTTGACTTTTTAAGAAGACAACTTTTCGTATTCGAAATTTTTTCGGTGCTAGATGCCTCTTGTCCCCTTTGTCTACACGCGCCCTTAAGATCCATTTTCTTCTTATAGCTTTTGTAAGGGGTATCCATGAGTAAAGGAAAGTAAATTACATGTATGCCGAATACCTTCTGTTGTACAGGTTCTTCTTGTGCTGCTTGTTCTTATAGACGCAAGGGATGTCAGCCATGGTGTGAATATGCAAAAAAATTTGAAATGTGATTAGTCTTCAGGATTATCGCACAATCTTCACTGTTTTCGGGGTTAAGAGTGTTGCAGATATTTTACAAAATATTCTCGAACACCAATATCTTGAGACTCTCAATTCATTTCTTTTTGAAGCCACGGCGAGAATCGAAAATCCCACCAAAGGCTGTACTGCTCTCCTTGCTTCTCTTGAACAGAAGGTGGAAGAGTTACAAGTACGGGTGATAGCATTAGAGGCTCGGTTAGAAGGAGGGTCTTCCTGGGTTAACCCATTATGCTCATTTGCTCCTCCTGGAGGTTCCTCGAGGTTCCCCTCGTCGATAGAAAATAACATGCCTGATGTTATTCCGACTGCCGTGAATCTTCTAGAACCTCTTCCCGGAAGTTTTTTAAAGCTCCTTATGTCGGAAGAGGGTGTACAAGATATCCTTTCGACTACCACGAATCTTACAAAAAATGGGGCTTTTCCGACTGAAGTGAATTTGCTGTCATTTCCGAATCTGTCCTATTATCAGACTGCCTCAGACGCCTTTCACCAGGCTAGCTTGGACGCCTATCACCAGGTTGTCTCGGACGGTATTTTATCTCAATCTTCGCAAAATGGTTTTATTGCGGAGTTTGCAGGACCAACGAGCCCTGACCGGACAACTTTAAAGGATATAGGACGTGATTTTTCTGATTATTCTTCTTCTGATTTAAGTACTATTTTGAATTTAGGTGCTGATGATCTTCGGATTATTCAGCCTTTTCTTTGATTTATCTACCCCTCCACTTCCATGTCTGTTTGTTTGCGAAGAAAGGGTCCAACATATATCTACTTATCATTCAATAGCATACCGTTCAGCCCAAACAATATATGCACCTCTAGTGAGGGTTTTTGTTCTTTAAACAAGTGTTCCGTAGATATTCCACCTGTAACTTTTCATCAGTAAATAAACAAGCTTTTTTTTAGTTGTTTTTTTTTTTTTTTTTTTTTTGTATCTTCTGTGTGCTCTTTTTATGTTTTATTTTGAGTTGTTATTGTGAGATTGAACAAGCCATATATGAATGGTTATCCTTTTTCCCTCATACTCAAAGTAAAACAGTAAAGGCAAAAGAGATAAAATAAATCCAGTAAAGATGCCTGTGTTAGAGGTCTTTTGGCAGTTTCCCAGAAGGGACCTAGTGTGCAACAGGTTTTCATTGGGTCATTCCTACGTAAGGAATTATTCTTATTTTGCCTAAGTCTATAAGGGTTGTGCCCCCTAAACTTTAAGCAAATTTTATAAGATTCTTTCCGAACGCCAGTTAGACTCCTTAGAGTGTAAGTGTGCTCATGTAAGAGAGCTATGCACCAACAAACTGACCTCTTTAATTAGAGGAATTTTTCAGCTCTCAGCACGTCTGCACTTAGACGTTATATACTTGGTGGCTGACCTACATGTTTTTCGAGGTAATTGATGTATAAAAGGAAAACTTGTGCTTTTTGGTTAAGTCTACAGAAATGTCATGCCTCCTTTTGACTTAAGCAAATTATGATAGCTTTCTCATTTTTTTTATACAGCATCTTCAGCGTATTGCCGACCTCTTTGTGAGAGTTTTGCTTCTTGTAAATAACGGTATACCAAAGTAAAATTTCATATATCTTTCTTCGGAGCAAGTCATTACAAGATTACAAAGTACTTCGTTCAAAGATAGTATCTCTTGAGGTGCTCTATGTTCCATGGCCTCATGAGCTCCATTCCATCCATGGTTCTTAAGTAGTAGGTACCAGGTTTGCTGACTTTGGTCACCACATATAGACCCTCCCATTTGGCAGCTAGCTTCCCATGTTGAGAAATTTTGGTGGCTAGAATGACTTTTCGGAGCACCAAGTTGCCCACAGTTAAGCTTCGATGCCTGACCCTTTTGTTGTAACTTTTGACCATATTTCTTTTGTAGGCTTCTTATTTAATCCGAGCTTGTTCTCTTTTTTCTTCGAGAAGGTCTAAATTGGCTAAGAGTCCTTCGTCATTCCGAGCTGGGTCATGATGGTTGATTCTGTATGTTAGCATTCCCATTTCTACTGGAATCACCACTTCAGTTCCATAGGTCAAAGAGAAAGGAGTTTCTCCCGTAGGCCCTCGGATCGTAGTCCTGTAAGCCCAAAGAACTGAGGGGAGTTCTTCAGACCAATTTCCCTTAGCATCGTCGAGTCTCTTCTTCAGCGAGTTCAGGAGAGTTCTGTTGGTGACTTCTGCTTGGCCATTTGCTTGGGGATGGACAGGAGAACTATAGTGATTCTCTATTCCATGATCTTCACAAAAATTTCTGAAGAGATCATAATCAAATTGCTTGCCATTATTAGTGATCAGAATCTTTGGGAGGCCGAAACGACAGATGATATTTATCCATACAAAGCTTTGAATTTTCATAGTGGTGATGGTGGTCAATGCTTCCGCCTCAGCCCATTTGGTGAAGTAGTCAATGGCTACAACTGCGAACTTGGTTTGTCCTTTACCCAAGGGGAAAGGACCAACAATGTCCATCCCCCACTAAGAAAAAGGCCATGGGCTGCTGACAGGAGTCATGAGCTCTGCTGGGAGCTATTGGACATTGGCAAACCGTTGGCACTTGTCACACTTCTTTACCAGTTCCGTGGCATCTTGTAGGATGGTTAGCCAAAAGTAACCTTGTCGTCCAACTTTAAGAGCTAAGGAACGAGCTGCCGGGTGACCGCCACACAACCCCTCATGGATCTCTAATAGGGCCGCCTGAGCTTGATGGGGGTGTAGGCAGAGTAAGAAAGGAAGAACATACCCTCTCTTGTACAGATTTGCTTCTATGACTACATATCTGTTGGAGATGTATTTGATCCTTTTGGCTAGCTTCTTTTCTTCTAGCAAAACTCCATTTGTGAGGTAGTCCAGAATTGGGTCAATCCAGCACTTGCAGACTTGTACTGGGGCTGCATCCACTTCTTCAAGCTCATTGATGGCTTTCCTCTCCAAATATTCAATGTGGACACCGCTTGGTGCCTCTGTTGATGAAGCTAGCTTGGCCAGGCGGTCTGCCTTGTTATTCTGAGCTCGGGGAACTTTGATAAAACCACGTTTGTAAACTTTCGAGCTGCCATTTAAGTTTTAGCCAGGTAAGCGGCCATGTGATCTTCTTTAGCCATGTTGTGGCCCAGTATTTGGCTAACTACGACTGCAGAGTCATTGTAAACCACCATCTATTTTCCCCCAAGTCTCTAGCAATCTTCAGACCTGCTATGATTGTTTCGTATTCTGCTTCATTGTTTGATGCTTTGAAAAGGAACTTGAGGGCTATCTCCAATGTGTTAGCCTCAGGGGTGATCAATACCAGACCAGCTCCGGAACCTTGAGAGTTGGAGGCCCCATCTGCGTGGAGTATCCACACTGGAATCTCTGGCATTAGACCTATTGAGGTTGAAAGGCTAGAGGCGCTTGGGTCTACTGTTGGCAGTAGCTCTGGAAGTTCGGCAACTTGTTCCTCTGTGTAAGTAAACTCGGCTATGAAGTCAGCCACAGCCTGCCCATTTGATTGACACCCGTGGTTTGTAATTGATCACAAATTGTCCGAGTTCTACAGCCTAGATAGCTAACCTTCCTGACTGATCTAGTTTGTCAAGAATTCGTCGTAGTGGTTGGTCTGTGAGTACGTCAATGGCATGGGCCTGAAAGTAGGGCCTCAGTTTCCTAGAAGTGATGAGGAGAGCGTATGCCAATTTTTCCAACCTTGGATAATTAAGCTCGGCTGCATGTAGAGCTCGGCTTGTATAGAAGACAGGGAGTTGCGCCCCCTCGTCATTTCTCATGAGGGCTGAGCTGACCGCTGTTTAGGAAACAGCCAAGTAAAGGCAGAGAATTTCACCTTTCTTCGGGGAACTCAATAAAGGAGGAGCTTCGAGGTATTGCTTGAGTTGCTGAAAAGCGAGCTCACATTCTTCCGTCCACTCGAAGGCCTTTTTCAGAGTTTTGAAGAATGGGTGGCATTTATCAATAGCCTTAGAGATGAACCTGTTAAAGGCTGCCACTCGACCTGCTAAGCTTTGGACTTCCTTTGATTTGGTGGGAGACTTCATGTCAATTAGAGCTTGTATCTTCTCAGGGTTAGCTTCGATTCCCCTTTGTGTTACCATGAAACCCAAAAAATTTTCACCTTTTACCCTAAAAGCACACTTAGTTGGATTAAGGGACATACCATTTTGTCTAAGTATAGAAAATGCTTCATTGAGGTCGGAAACATGGCTGGAAGCTTTGAGGCTCTTGACGAGCATGTCGTCGACGTAGACCTCCATATTCCGGCTTATCTGTTCTTTGAACAGGGACTTCATCACCCTTTGATAGGTAGCTCCTGCATTCCTCAAACCAAAGGGCATCGCCTTGTAGCAGTAGGTCCCTTCATTGGTGATGAAAGATGTCTTTTCTTCGTCCTTAGGGGCCATCCTTACCTGATTATATCCAGAATAAGCGTCCATAAAGCTTAGCATTTCATGCCCAGTGGTCGCGTCCACGAGCTGATCAATCTTTGGGAGCGAAAAGCTGTCTTTTGGACAAGTCTTGTTGAGGTCTTTGAAATCCACACACATCCTCCACCTTCCCGCTGTGTTTCTTCATAAGTACCACATTGGAAAGCCATTTCGGGTAGTAGACCTCCCTAATGAAACCAGCTTGGAGCAATTTTTGGACCTATTCTTTGGCGGCCAGATTCCTTTCTGCTATAAAGTTTCTCTTTTTCTGCCTTACGGGCTTGAAGACCGGGTCAGCGTTGAGCCTGTGCACCATAATCTCTGGGTTGAGCCCTTTCATGTCATCATGGGACCACGCAAAGATATCAGCGTTAGCTCTAAGGCATTGGGAGAGCTCCCGTCTGACCTCCGAGTTGAGTTGGTTGCTGATCTTGAGTACCCTTTCAGGTAGTGAAGGGTCCAAG
The DNA here is from genome assembly GCA_021464415.1 of Lonicera japonica. Taxonomy (NCBI): domain Eukaryota; kingdom Viridiplantae; phylum Streptophyta; class Magnoliopsida; order Dipsacales; family Caprifoliaceae; genus Lonicera; species Lonicera japonica. The sequence goes on along the minus strand of CM038468.1, from coordinate 7,573,677 downwards.
AGCAAGTCTACCAGATCTTCACTGGGCTTTCCTCTGAGCTATTTTTCTTCGTCCCAGGGGTCTAGAGTATCAATTTCCAATATCTCAGAGGTGGTGGATTCTCCTGTATTATTCATCCCTTCAGTAATTGCTACCTCGAGCTCTACGGTGGCGATCTCTGTGGTTCTGACTTCTTTTAAGGTTCCGAATTGACAGTGCCTGGCTTTCATTTGGTTACCTCTAACCTCCCCGATCCCTTGGAGGGTTGGGAACCTCATGGTTAAGCTGCAGGTTGATATAACGGCTCTGATTTCATTCAGGGTTCCTCTGCCCAAGATAGCATTGTAATGGGGAGATGAGCCAAGAATTAGGAATTCTGCCATGGTCGTGACTTGCTTCGGAGCCGTTCCTAGAGTTACTGAAAGCTTGATTACCCCTAAGTACCTTGTCTTCTCCCCAGAGAATCCTACCAATGTGACCTGCGATTGGACCAGGTGTTCTTTAGTGAGACCCATCGCTTTGAAAGCACTGTAGTACATGAGGTTCGAGGTCGCTTCTGTGTCGATAAGGATACAATGTGGTTGCTTATCATTGATGTTACTACTAATGGGTCATCATGGGGGTACTCTACCCCGTTCATATCCGCATCAGTGAAGGTGACCTCGGAGACCTCGTACTTGGCCATCTTTGAGGGCCTAGAACTGAAGAATTCTGCTTCTGTACTCGAAAACTTAGCCTGCCTGATGTAGGCCTTTCAGGACCTGTTGCTGTTTCCAGAGAATCATGAACCTCCTTCAATCATAAATATTTCTTTGGCATGTTCCTTCCCATTGGCTTTTAGGGGAACATCTTTCTTTACGTACTGTCGGAGCTGACCTTGCTGGATAAGCTTTTCAATTTCTTCCTTGAACTTCCAGCAATTATCAGTTTCGTGGCCATGATCCTTGTGATACCGGCAGTACTAGGTAGAGTCCCTCTTCTTCTTTGGAGTGCTCATATTTTTAGGCTTAGGTACCTCTCCTGGTTCCAATTGGGCATAGGCCTCGCTCAGTGGAGCTGTAAGGGGAGTGAACTTCCGATGAGCTCTTTCTTCACTAGATCTAAACTTTTCGGTGTTCTTTTTGTTCTTCTTGGCCTCCCTCTCTTGGTCAGAAGAAAGGCTATGTTCCCCCTGGCGCTTGGAAGGGGGCCAGAGAGCAGAAAACCCTAACAGGTTGCGTCCTTGGAGTGTCTCTTCCACCCCAATCTGTTTATTGACCTCATCCAGGAGCTCAGACATGGTCTTTGGAGCCATTCTAGCTAAGGTCATTAAGCAGTAGGGAGTGCTTACTCCGTTCATAAATGCAGCTACGGCCACACCTTCATTGAGATCGTTGATCATGAGGCTTTCTTGGTTGAATCGGCAAGCGTAGTCTTTCAGACCTTCGTTCGAACTTTGTTTGATTGTGAAGAGGTGGGTGGAGGTTTTAGACTGCTTTCTAGTCCCCAGGAAGTGAGTTACGAACCTCGTACCAAGCTCATGCGAGCTCTGAATCGAGCCTGGAGATAGGCTGTTGCACCACATCCTAGCTGCCCCCTTGAGAGTTGTGACAAAAGCCCTGCATATGATACCATCTAGGACATTCTGGAGCCCCATCATATTTCCAAATTGCTGCCAATGGTCCATTGGATCGGTTGAGCCATCATATGAATCTAGAGGAGGTAATTTGAATCTGTTCGGGACCTCACAGGTCTAGATGTGCGCTGCAAACGGCGATTCAGAATTTCTTACCAGAGTTGCTGCCGAGCTCCCTCCAACGTGGCCTATGGTTTTCATCATTTCTGCCAACTGGGCTTTCATTTCTGATATGAGCCTCTGCTCTACTTCTTCAACAGAGCTCTTGTTCGAGATCCTATCGAACACGGACCCTCGAGGATTAGCATTTGTTTCCAGAACTGGTGGAATGGGGGGTCGACCTCCTCTGCTCATACTTTGTCTTTGAGCCTCTCCTTCAAAGCGTCTTTCTCGAACAACATGAACTTGTGGATTTCTTTTTGGAGATGGGGGAGCTGTAACAGAAAACTCATCATAAGAATCTCCTTGTTCAGACCTGGATTGGTCGGCATCAGACCCACCGGTCCTGCCTCGACTTTTCCTATACCTCCGGCGGCGTTCCCCCAGCCTTTCAATGGCTGGGATTCGCGCAGGGGCTGGGGGAGCCGGTGCAGAAACAGGGGTCGGAGGCGATCCATCTCTTGAATTGTACGAAGGGGATTCTCTTTGAGCCATCAATCTGTCAATCTGGACCTGAAGAGCAGTTTGTTGAGCCACTAAGGCAATCAAAGGGTCTGTTTGGGTGTTTTCTGATTGGGACATGGTGAAAGTATGATTTTTTGAGAAGCGTGTGACTTTAAGGAAATGTCTTTCCCACAGACGGCGCCAAACTGATGGTGTCAAAATCTAGAACAGATAGTTAACGACCGATCAATCAATAAATGATGGTGAATTAGAGATTTAGTAACGGATTGTAACTGTGAACAGTGAGTGTGAACAGTACCACAGTATATGTGAACAGTGATTGCGAACAGTACCACAATATATGTGAACAGTGACTGTGAACGGTACCACAGTATATGTGAACAGTGACTGTGAACGGTACCACCGTTTATGTGAACAGTGACTGTGAACAGTGTCACCGTATATGTGAACACTGACTGTGAACAGTACCGACAGAAACTGATTAAAAATAAAAATGAACATGAGACATTTTTGTTAAGGTAGGTTCCCCCGGTAGCGCTTATGCTAGTCCAGCAGTATGTCCTCCTTTTGTGTGTGCTTGCTTTGTATTAGCTCAAAGGCAATCAATTTGGATGATAATACAAGCTACCAATCTCTCTCTCCCCTTCTATAATTTCTTTAATTCTATTTATAAGTATAGAATTAGGATTACAAATATTTCAACAGAATAATTTTTGGGGTATGAAAAGAGAGAGTATAAGACCCTCGAAAATTGGCTTGTATTTATATTGCCAATAGCTTTATATCTCTTAGAAGAGATAAATGGATATTGAGAGAGAAAGAAGATTATGTTTTTTGGTGTGTCTTTGGATGGATGAATGAGGGGGTATTTATAGGTAAATGTAGAATGGCAAAAAGGTAAATTTGGTAAAAATGAAAGGCAAAAAGGTAATTTTTATGTAATGTATATGATGTGTATGCTTAGGTCACATGTAATCTAGAATGTATATGATGTGTATGCTTAGATCACATGTACATGATGTGTACGCTTATGTCACATAGGTAAAAATGATATTTTACTGGAGGTAAAAAATGGTATTTTGCTGAAGGTAAAAATAGGATTTTACTGGAGGTAAAAGTGTTTAATTACCTTTGCAGGTTAATGGTAAAATTAGTATTTAACCCCCATCAATTTCCATTATTCAAATACCAATATAGTGAAGTTCTCCAATTGGCATAAAGTCTACCCACAATTTAGGGTCTCATACATTTTTTTCTCATAATATATCAAACTCTCAAACTTTAAGAGAAAATATAAAAAGTATTAAAATTAATTAGTACACCAAAATAAAAATTAGGTTTTGTTGGTGCTAAAAACTGGAAGTGTATTTTAGTCCACAATGTCAATGATTATGTCAAATGATTGGAGCAATAAATGTGACAAATTTAAAAGAGTAGAAGATTTATAAAGGAGGTTGACATCGTATGAACATACGGGTTAGTCCTCCTCTGTGGAATAGAGCAAGGAGCTTGATTTGTCTTATATTGATGATAAACAACCAATTGATACAAACTCACAAAAATCTCTCTAGCTAAGTTATCCTCACAATATTACACTAGGAGTTAGCTTGGGCTACACTAACGTTCAACTGCTAGGTGTTCTGAGCTTTTGTCTCCCTTGGCCCTTTGCTATTAAATGTTGGATTCCCTGTGGTTCTTGCAGTAAATGCTTATCCTAAGTAGATGGAGATTATTCTCTAAGTTCTTGCCAGATAATTAATTGCCTGGAGTAAATGATAGATTCTCCTTCTATATATATGATTAAGAGAAGACGTGTGGCAAAGCTCTGTGTGCATGTCTGAGACCATGCCTTGATCATCACTAACTCTGACCTTGCTTTTCCATGAATTTTAGTGCTTTAAATGTAGTTGGTATGCATTTAATGAAGGTGAGGAATGTTCTGTGCTTTCTGCAGGGGAGGTGGCAGTCGCCCATGCTATCTATCAGCTACTATGTCAAAAGGGTCAGGCGAGAGAGCTCCAGAGCTCGTCTAAAGAGCTTTGAGCTCTGAGTCCCATGATTTAGATTGCGAAATCGATCCATGAGGAGGCATTCAATTGCTGATGAGCTCCGCCTTCCCTGTTGTACTCGGATGGACCTCCTCAGAGCTCCTCTCGCCATATTAGGATAGGTTGTTGTCGTGGACGGCCACATGTCAGCTCGTGGTTGGTTGGATATATTGGATTGTTAATTTACACAATTAGGTTTTATCATTCTTCTCGAGGCAATACACTTTTTCATTAAAGTATTAATATAGACCAAGCTCGATTCAAGCAAAGGGAGTAATACATTAATTATGTGCATATGGGTGTAATTTATGTAAGCGTACTTACATTATTGATAAATTTTCAAAACATGACACCAATACTATTAACAAACAAAATCGGATCCATGGGGAATACAAGTAGCACGTATATGTAGACACCCCGATCCGTGACCCCCGCAAGAACCCTAACGACCTTCGAAAGTACTGTTTTTGAGTCCGGAACTCACCCGAACACACCGAAACTACCCCGAAAGGTTTTGTTGGCCAAACAAACATGTTTTAAAAGTGAAATGTTGCACGACAATACAGTATGTCGCGCGACAATCCCCTTTCCAGGGATATGTCGCGCGACAAACACCCCACCACATCATCATTAAAGTAGAATGTCGCGCGACAGTCAAGATTGTCGCGCGACATACACCAAAATGTCGCGCGACATATGCCCCACCACCTCATCATTAAAGTAGAATGTCGCGCGACAGTCAAGATTGTTGCGCAACATACACCCAAATGTCGCGCGACATATGCCCTTTCGTCATTATAAATAGGCCAGCACCCCATGAGTTCTAGACAGCAAACACACAGCAAGATCAGAGCAAGATCAGAGCTGAAAACAGAGAAAAATTGCCAAAAACAGTGCAGAAAATAGCAACAAGCATTTTCGATTATCGTCTTATTTCTGAAGAGATCGAATATATTCTCGACACTCAACGTGTCCGGTCTCGGGAATCGAACTCTCGAAAATATCTAAGGAATGAGAAGATTATTATTGCCGGAGATATCTCTGCCGTATTATATTTTCTTTCTTATTATTATTCTCGTCGGGAAGGTAAATGAAGTCTCTTCTAGTAATTAAATAAGATATCCCGTCCTAGTAAGCGAAATGGCAACATGGTTTTGTTAGATTTCTAACGCGCTCGAAAATCAGGTTTATCTGTGTACTTGTTTTATTTCTGTTGTTTTGTCCACATTTTATTTGAATAAACTTATTGCCAAGTTATAAATAGTCTACCATCTTTAAAATAAAAGACCCTGATAAAATCATTTGCAAAACTAGAAGAGTGAGTACGTTATCATCCGAATAAAATTCTGTTTTCAAAACCCGGACTGATAGGACTTATCTAGGAATTAAAATCAACATATCCTGTCTTCTCTATAGACTGTGACGTGTCTGACAACTCTAATCTCAAGAGTCATGATTCCATATTAAATTAGTCCCAATATAAGATCTGAGCTTTTACAAAAGAAGTCAAAACTCGAGAAAACTGTCATTATCTGAAAAATAATACGGGAGACTCTCTGTAAAATAAATGAAACTTTTTGTCACTTGTACTTACATCTTTCAAAACAAAACATCGGATCTCGGAACACAAAGGCTTTTCATACCCTTTCCCACTTTCCCTAAAAATCAGGGTCTTTATTCAAAAAGTAGTATACTGTCAGTAAAAGCATCCAAGTTATTCAACATAGAACGAACATATAAGTCCACTAGAGACCGAAAGGGCGGAATGGGTGCTTAACACCTTCCCAAACCGTAATATAGTTCCCGAACCCTATAGAATCCTGGTTTCGTAGATAAATGTGTAAAGAAAGGCTTATTTGTAGCCTTTCCCCATACACAACCCTTTTTGTCCGTTTTCTCGTAAAACGTACTGGCGACTCTGAATGAACCCTCTTACACCTAGAAACAGGATAGAGGGACACCCGATATGAATTATCAAAACAACTCCAAGCAAATGGAACGACGGGATCCTTTCCGACGTTTCAGACGCCCAACGAACGGGGACGAGACCCGGGGGTCGCATTTGCGGATTCTCACAGTATATTCTAACATATAAAATATATGTGTATATATATACAAGTATGTACAATCTTAGTTACAAAACGAAACATATACCCCTTTCGATAATTCAACATGGTTCCATTGTTATCTCAATTCAAAGAATACACAAATAAAATATATTTGCGCTAAGGTTTCTATCAATTAATAAAGATTGACTCACCTTATTGAAAAACACAAAGAGGCAATAGGCAATCAACGCGTGAAACCCTATCTGCCAAACTCTTTCTTCTTTTTCTTCCTTATTTTTTCTTATGTTCCTCTCTGTCTCTCTCTCCCATTCTTTCTTTCTATGGCTGATTATAATGATAGGGGTAGAGTTTTAAGACATCCTATCTCTTATAAAGTTACCCCCCCTTTTTTTTGAAATAAACTATCTTATTTTATAAAAATAAGGAAATCCAATTCACCCTTTTTTTCAAAATTAAATAATTATCAAACTTAAATAAATTACATAAAAACTATTTTACCATTCCAATATTTAATATGAAAAAAGTCAATTAATCATATTAGAAAATTATAGAATTTAAAATACTATAAATATTTATACATAATGCATTAAAATAAAATTAGTTAACTCGCTTGCGTTATAAAAAACGAGTCAAAATGTCATAATTTTCACAAAATAAAATATTAAATAAAATGGGAGTCGTCACACAAAACTACCCCCACGTTGACAAAAAAAATGCATTAATGTATTCATTAATACCCCCATTCCAACGGGAAAATAATCACAACACCATACCCTACCCTAAACCATCAGATCCGCAATTAGACCACTGGCGCCAATTGTTAGAGTCTTCGCCAGTATCTGTATCTGGATCTAGTATATCGGTATAAAGGAGAAACACACCGTGGTATACAACATTGTCGTTACTATCACCATCAGACCATTCCTTAATCTCACGGGCCTTCCATTTCTTTCCACGGTGCAATGAACTCTTCGTTGTGTACATGGCACAATGTGAGTGGTAAATGGCATTTTACTATATATATATATAATATGATTTGCTATTATTAGGAATCAAATCATCGCTTTTAAGCATTCTTCGGTTAGTTTATCACCGAACCATCTTTTACTTATATTAACATTTTTACACTATGCCCAGCAGGAGTTTAGGCGATGTACCCTAATAGGGTCCGTCGCTTAAGAGACCTTAAGGCGACGAACATTAAGATACGTCACCTAAGCGCAACTTTAGGTGACGCATACGTTCGTCAGTTGCCTAATCCTAACTTAGCCGACGAACAATGCAACAACGTCACCTAAAGATGACCCTTAGGCGAGGAACATTAATGTTCGTCTCCTAAAACTTAACTTACGCGACGAAGAGGTAAGCACGTAGCCTAAGTGTCATCTTAGGCGACGTACAAATAGTATACGTCTAACAAACATAACTTATGCAACAGATCATGGCGCGCGACTAGCAAGGTATGTTTCCTAAAAGTAACTTAGGCGATGTACATTGATCAATGTACGTCTCCTAAAAGTCTCACTTAGGCGACACACATTGATCAATGTACGTCGCTTAAAGTTATTTTCCCAAATTCACTTAGACGAAGTTATTTTCCCAAATTCACTTAACGAAATTTCAGATAGTTAGAAAATCTAAAATTCACTTAGGCGACGTACATTGATCAATGTACGTCGCTTAAAGTCATTTTCCTATTGCAATTTTCAACGAAATTTCAAATATTTGAAAATTCTAAAATTCACATAGGCGAGGTACATTGATCAATGTACGTCTTCTAAAAGTCCCACTTAGGCAACGTACATTAAATAATGTGCGTCGCTTAAAGTTATTTTTGAACTGCAATTTTCAACGAAATTTCAAATATTTAAAAAATCTAAAATTCACTTAGGCGACGTACATTGATTAATGTACGTCGCGTAAAAGTCCCATTTAGGCGACGTATATTGATCAATGTGCGTCACTTAAAATTATTTTCGCGCCGTAACTTTTAACGAAATTTCAAATATTTGGAAAATCTAAAATTCACTTAGACATCGTACATTGATCAATGTACGTCGCGTAAAAGTCTTACTTAGGCGACGTAAATTGATCAATGTGCGTCGCTTAAAGTTATTTTTCTACCGCAATTTTCAACGAAATTTCAAATATTTGAAAAATCTAAAATTCACTTAGGCGATGTACATTGATCAATGTACGTCGCTTAAAGTTATTTTCCCACCGCAGTTTTCAACAAAATTTCATATATTTCATTTTGTAAAACCTACATATTTTATAGTTTAACCTTTTTATAATTTATATTCAATAATTTAATGATTATTACATTAAATACTTTTTTAGGGAACAAAGTTTGTAATTAATATTTTTTCTATTAGTACTTTTATTTACTGTAGACACCCTGATCTGTGACCCCCGCGAGAACCCTAATGACCTTCGAGAACTACTATTTTTGGAGTCTGGGACCCACCCGAGCACCCGAAACTACCCGAAAGGGTTTGTTGGCCAACAAACCTATTTTTAAGTGGGATTGTCGCATGATATATCAGATGTCGCGCGACAATCACTGATATATCGCGCGACAATTACTCCTATGTCGCACGACAAACCCCTCTGACCCCGACCATCCACTCTCTAACAAATCAGTCTGTCAGAGACATCACTTCAGCCGTTTGTCGCGCGACATTGGACACATTGTCGCGCGACATATGCCCCTTTTGGGGAAGTGTCGCACGACATACTCTTCCCACCACTATAAATAGGCTAACACCCCCAAGGGTTCAAGGAGAGCAACTTGGAATCGAAGAATTATTGGCTTATATCTGATTTTCTAGTCTTTCGTCAAGTATTTTCTGTTACAATCTTATTTCTGAGGAATTATCGAATCTATTCCCGACTCTCGACATGTCCCGTCTCTGGAATCGCATTCTCAAAAATATCTGAAGAAGGAAAAGATCATTATCGCCAGAGATCTCTCTGCCGCATTATATTTTCTTTATTATTATTATTATTCTCGTCAGGAAGGTAAAGAAAATCTCTTCTAGTATTTAAATTATATATCTGTGTACTTGTTTTACTCCTGTTGTTTAGTCCACATTTTATTTGAATAAACTTATTGCCAAGTTACAATGTAGCCTACAATTTTCAAAACAAAAGACCCTGATAAAAATATTTCCAAATCAGAAGTATAAATACATTATTATCCGGATAAAATTCTGTTTTCAAAACCCGGATTGATAAAGACTTATCTAGGAATTAAAATCAACATATCCTATCTTTTCTATAAACTGCGACGTGTCTGATAAAACTCTCCTCAAAGGGTTCTAGTTCCATATTAAATTAGTCCCAATACAGAATCCGAACTTTTACAAAAGTAATCACAATACGAGAAAACCGTCATTATCTGAGGAAATAATACAGGACACTCTTTCAAAATAAAAGGTTTTGTCATTTGTATTTACATCTTTCAATAATAATAAAAACATCAGATCTCAGAACACAAAGGTTTTTATCCCTTTCCCCGCTTTTTTCCAGAAATTAGGGTTTTTTACTTGGAAAGTAGTAGACTGTCAGTAAAAGCATCGTAGTCTTCCTTCATCTTCGCCACGTGGTTTCGTCTACAGCCGCAAAACAAACGACAATCTGGAAGGTTGGCCGGTCGAGATCATACCAGAAGACTAGTAAGACCAAGCACACGCGAAATGGCCGATGGACGCGAGAATCAAGAGACATATCAGAGCCTAGCCGAGGCGTCTGCAGCTCAGCCAACTTTAGCCGAGATGCATCGTTTGCTAATGACCGTTGTGAGAACCCGCGTCCTCGACGCCCGGGGGTCCTCGTGGGCGGCGATTCCGTTTGTTGCTTTGAAAATTGATTTTGAAAAGAATAAGAGTCGCCAGTTTGTTTTACTAAACAAACAAAAAAAGGTTTGTGTAAGAGACACGTATTTATGGACTAAATATCTTCTTATACACAATATATGCGAAACCAGTTGATTCGAAGGTTCGGGGATTAAGTTACGAATCGGGAAGGTGTTAGGCACCCAATTCGCCCTTTCGGTCTCTTGAGTAGGATATGCGTGTATTATAATTTAGTTCTTGCATGATATTACTATTACTTTATAGCTTTTCGTGCTTGCCTTAAAAATTGGGATTTTGGGGATGGAATGAAAATGATGTGTTTCCTAATTCGCCCATGATTTTAAAAATAAGTGTGTGTGTGTGTGTGTGTGATTTGAAAAAAAGAGTTTAATAATAATAGATACAGTGAAACAAGTGATTTTGTAAAGCATTGGGCTTTTCGAAAACTAATTTAATGTGGAATCTTATATTCGATGTGATATGAGGCGAGTTGACCGATTGCATACCATAGTCTATTGATTAAACCGGTATAGATGGCGCTAATGCTCTCATAATCGAGTATTTGTCACATACACACCGCAATCTATGAGTTAGATTAGATATGTAGCAATTATCGATTCCTTCGTATAACAATACCGCTAATCCGGACTTTTGGATAAGTAAGAAAGTAATAATACTATTTTGGAATTGGATTAGAGTTTATTATACGCCTTTGGTTTTGAAAACAATTTGAAAAAAGGTTTTGAAAAACTATTAAGTAATAAAAATTATGCAAACAAGAGTATGAATTATAAAATCGACAAATAAATAAAAGAAAGAGAGAGAAAATTATACCTGAGCCTCCTTGGATGGAGAGAATAAGGATCTCTTGGTGTGTACCACGAAATTCCCTTGATTGTTGATGAAAATAATGAATGGAGGGGGGGGTCTATTTATAGTTGAAAGAAATACTTGGAGAGCAAGAAAATATATTGCAACTAGGACTCTTGGAGCATATCCCGAAACCTTCCCAACGTTAGATCATCCTGAATTTTGGATATGTGTTTGGAATAGAAGTCTTCTACATCATGTAAAAATTTCAGGTTAATCAGAAATCGGGAAGGTCACCTTTTGTTCTAATTGGTACGGAGAGTTTGTTTCCGCGTAGGAAAGGTACTTGTTGTAGACAAGGTCACTTGTTTGCATGAAACATCAGGTTTTCACTGTTGGATCATGCTGAATTTAGGATATATATTTCCAATATAAGTATTTTAAACCCTATAAAAATTTCAAGATGATCGGAGTTCGGGAAGGACTCGGTCTCCTCGAATTTGGTACGAAGAGTTTATTCCCGCGTAGGAAACATACTTGCGTACAACAACCTCAAGAACTGAACTTCTAGCCATTGTATTATGCTAATTTTTGGATATGTTTTCCCTCAAAATGTTTTCTAGCTCATGGCCAAATTTGAGGTCGATCAGAATTCGGGAAGGCCAATATTTATTTTTCTCCGAAGGACATTTTGACTAGAATTGCAACGTAGACAAATTGATTCTCATGTCCGAAAAAGCTAAAATTTTAATATGTCCTTCCTCATGATAAGAACTATCTACTGACAAAATTTTAGACCATTCTAACTTTGAGAAAACCTCCATTTGATCACCCGAATCAAACTCATGATTTTCTAAATTTTTGGAGATCCGACCGTCGGATTGAGCTGATTTTCGAGTATGCTACTCCTTTTGGTAATGTCTAACAACTCGCAAAGTTTGAGGATGACCCGAAATGCATAACTCTCCTTTCACAAGTTTTCAGGAGTTTTGACGGTTTTCGGTTCCGGCAATTTTCGATAATTCTGTAACTTCTCATCCGGAGTCCTTTCGGCTTTTTTCTTTGACCTGTATCACATGTACATAATATATGCATATAGGAATACTCGTGCATGCATGCGTGCTTATTTTTTTTAGAGTTCGAAATTCATGCGGGGGTCACAAAATGAGGTGTTCACAACCGTCAGCATGAGTCTAGCAAACCTCACGAACGAGCAACAGAGTACCCGAGTCTGAGTAGAAGAGTTATCAGCCGAACGGGCCGCACCACCAGGGTTTGAACGACTACCACCAAATCGAGATCAAGGGCAGTCATCGCAAGTACTTCCCCCAGTTCAAGGAACCAATCCACCCCAAACGGGCCCTGTCATGGCCGGTCCTGTTTAGACCAATCCCAACAATCAGAATCAATGGGCCCCGGATTCAGGCCCCACTTACCAACAACAAGAGCCACCCATCATCTGGCCGCAACTTCAGCAGGGCCTTGATCCCCAATACCAGCCATGACCACAAGTCCCCGCGAGACCTATTCCACCACCGGCCCCAGTAGCCCCTCCTAATGAGTACCCAGACATCAACCGACTTCGGGAAGTGTATGCAGAATCGGTTATAGCTCAGGAACAGCCCGACGAGGTGTCAAGAGAGTGTGAAGAAATGAAAAAACTGAAAGTGCAGATGAAGGTTCTGCAAAGGGGGATTTCCCTAATAAAATGGGCAGACGAGATTACAAATATGAATGCCTTCTCCCTCTACCCAGAAGCAAGATTACCCCAGGGATTCAAACTCCCTTCCATCACCAAATTCACAGGAACCACACCCCCTAAAACCCATTTTCAATCTTACATCAGATCCATGCAAGTATCCGGTTGTGGAGAGCCGGAGTTAGCTCAAGCCTTTCACATGACTTTCACGGGGGCGGCCCTGAGATGGTTTTTCAATTTGGAGAGACACCACACAAAAACTTGGGGAGATATCGTCAAGGATTTCATGACCAAATACGGGTCCAACGAGGATTTGGAAATTACCCGTAAACACCTGAAAATGGCCAAGCAAGGCGAGAAAGAAAGCTTCAGCGATTTCGTCACACGCTGGAGAGAGATGGCCTCCCAAATGTCCAAATGGCCCAATGAAGAAGAACAGTTGGAGATCATACAGAAGAATTTCACTCAAGCTATATTGAGTTGCATGGGAAAGCATGTTTTCCCACACTTCAGAGCCCTATTGAGTATGTGGTCGTAAGTAGAGGAAGAATTGGCCAAGAAGGCAGAGACCGATACCAAGAAAGCCTCATACACCGGGAGAAAGACGGCCACTCCAGCCGTAAATCAACTAAGCTCATACCCATTTCAACAATCACAACAAGCCCCTCCGATGAGTTGGCCTGCACAAGGAGACTCTTCGAGCACCGAGGCCAAGAAAAGGAGAAACTTCTGCACCCTTCCCACTATCCTGGTCAAAAGCCTGGAAATACTCCGAAAGGCTGGACTGATCACTCCACTCAACCCACGCCCCCCACTAAACCCTATTCCCAGCACCTGGAGAATGAATGAGAATTGTGCATACCATCAAGCAGCGGGCCATGACACGGAACGCTGCTTGGCTCTTCGCCATCGTATTCAGGACCTCATTGAAGCCGGAACCATCCCCGCACCCGGCGGGCCCAATATTACCAACAACCCCCTCCCAACCATGCTCCACCTATGGGAATTAACGCCTTAACCACTAATGAAGAAATTTTTGATCCCATTGGACTCATTCGAGACGACCCAGCCTACAAGTCACCAGTTGTGCCGCCAAAAAAGGCTCAAGTGACCCCAGGCCTCAATCCGATAATTGACCAATGGATGGCTAAAATGAACTTCCTACCCGGGCAGGGTTTAGGAAAGGCAAATCAGGGGATCTCACAACCACTTACAATCAAAACCAATCCCGAAAAATCTGGGATAGGATAAACCCAAGATAAGAAGAAACAGCCGTGGAAGCCCCGAGACCCCCCAAGGAGACAATCTGTATGACAGAAACCTCCCCCGAGACTTTCAGTTGGTCGGCAGAGCCAGAGTCATCAAAAATCTCAGAGGGATCAGACCCAGCATCCCTTTGGATACAACAAATTACCCGTTCAGGGAGGGTATACCAGCCACCACCAATGGATGTCGAGAAATCACTACCTCCTAAGGAAATAGGAGAAGATCGAGTACTGGAACAGTTGAAGAAAACTCAGGCACACATCACCATTTGGGGCCTCTTGGTTGCCTCCAAACCTTACAGGACCGCCTTCATCAAACTCTTAGACGAGGCCGTCATATCACCAGATTTCACACCAGAACAACTACCAAACATGATCGGGTCCTTTACAGTCCAAAGAAGTCTGTCATTTTCAGATGAAGACTTATCTCCATTGGGGAAAAAACACAGTCTGGCCCTCCATATTACTGTCCAGACCCGAGGGAAAATCCTGCCACAAGTCCTCATCGACAATGGGTCAACCATAAATGTCTGCCCTTTGAAGACCGCCAAATGTCTGGGTATCTTAGACTTAGAACTTTCTCCGTCAGCTGTGACCATTAGAGCCTATGACAACACCAGAAGGGCCGTTCTGGGTTCCCTAAAGCTGGATCTCATGGTCGGTCCTGAAAACTTTCCAGCCGAATTCCAAATCAAAGACATTCCCTCAAGTTTCAACCTTCTGTTGGGAAGAGCATGACTGCACGACATAGGAGCACTCCCCTCATCTTTACACCAGAAGATCAAGATCCCGTTCGAAGGGAATATAATCACCATCCAAGGAGATCCTGAGAGAACCTTGGCAAATCTGGAATTACCTGTTTTAGGCATCGGGAGCCAGAGCATACAGCTGGGGGGCTTTTCCTACAAGCCTCAAGTACAAGCTCTCACCACCCAGAGAATCGAGTATCTACCCCCTGATAATATCCCCGGTCTCAGCACCAAGATCACAAATATGCTGAGAATGACAACCAGTATTACTTCAGGCCTTAGAACCAATGACAAGGCGTGAAAGAGAAGGGTTGGGGTACCGGCACACCGGAGAATTCAACCAAGAAAAAAGGGGTCAGGGCATCAGTATCCAAGTTTTAGCTCTCTGAATGGGTTTTTTGTTAAAAAATGAGAGGACTTCCCCTTTTGTGGCTTTCAGGAGCCTTGGAGAAACAGCGATGGAGATAACCTTCCAGGATGGGAAATCTTCTATGAAGAGGACCTTTTTCTCAAAGAAAACACTATACACATCTTCTCCACCAAGTTAATAATCGGTCCAAGAGAAGAAAATGAAGGCAAGGAAGATAAAGAGGAAGAACTGATCGGAAATCTCTTCAACATCATGGCTCTAGGAGATGACGAGCCAAGAGACGACCATGTACACTTGATACACGCTGATCCGGATTACCAAGAAAAGGGGGGAAAGAGTGAAATTGTAAGGATGAAAGATAAGAGTAAGGGTAAGGGTAGGGAGGAGTCACTCCTAGATTCACTTTTTAAACTTGTACCTGTAAGCACTATTATCAATGAAGAAGACTCTGTTTTGCGTTATCTTGTTGATGTTAATTCTGTAATTGCTTATATGGAGCTGGAAAGACTAAACGAACACCCTGAATGGGAGGAGCAGCGTATACAGAGCAAGGAAGGATACACTCTTGTAATTAATCTCAGAACGAAAGAGGAAAGGAAAGAGGTCCGTATTGGGACAAGTCTAAGTGAGACAGAAAGAGAAGAATTCACACAAACTCTAAATGAGTATGTGGATATCTTCGCCTGGTCCTATGCAGATATGCCAGGTTTGAACAGCCAGATAGTCATGCACGAAATACACACCAAGCCGGAGTTTAGACCCATTAAGCAGAAATTAAGAAAGCTTATGCCTGAGTGGTCCCTGAAAGTGAAAGAAGAAGTGATAAAACCACTGAGTGTGGGGTTCTTACGAGTGATCGAGTACCCTTCATGGTTAGCCAACATTGTGCCCGTTCCAAAGGCAAATGAGAAGGTCCGCATGTGCGTAGATTACCGAGATCTCAATAAAGCTTGCCCAAAAGACGATTTTCCATTGCCCAACATTGATTTGATAGTGGATAATACCGCCAATCATGCCCTGAAGTCATTCGTAGAAAGTTTCGCCGGGTATAATCAGATCAAGATGCACCCAGATCACCAAGAGAAAACAGCATTCATCACACCGTGGGGGACATATTGCTACACCGTTATGCCATTCGGGCTGAAGAACGCCAGAGTAACATATCAGAAGGCAGCTACCGCTATCTTCCACGACATGATTCACAAAGAAATAGAAGTGTATGTGGATGACATGATAATCAAGTCGAAGGAAAGAGAAGGCCATGTGCCAGCCTTGCGAGCCTTTTTTGACCGCCTCCGCCAGTACCAGATGAGACTCAATCCGCAGAAATGTGTGTTCTGGGTAACCAAAGGAAATCTCCTAGGCTATGTCATCAGTAAAAAGGGAATCGAGGTAGACCCTGCCAAAGTTCGAGCTATCCGAGACATGCCCGAGCCTCGTACCGAGAAAGATGTCCGGGAATTTTTAGGTAATTTACAGTAAATCAGCAGGTTCATCTCTCAGCTTACTCAGACTTGCGAACCTATCTTCAAACTCCTGAGGAAGTCTTCACCAGGATAATGGGACGATCAGTGCCAGGAAGCTTTTGATAGAATAAAAGACTACCTCTCCAAACCTCCAGTGTTAGCCCCACCACAGACCGGATTACCACTAATTTTATACCTGACCGTCATTGATTCGGCTGCAGGAGCCATGCTAGCCCAACATCTGACCGATACACGGAAAGAACAGGCTATCTACTACATCAGCAAGAAATTGTTCCCATTTGAGATAAACTACACACCATTGGAGAAATCATGCACCGCTCTCGTCTGGGTAACACAAAAATTACGGCACTACATGCTGGTTTTTTCGGTCATCCTAGCATCATGAATTGATCCGTTGAAATACCTCTTCGAGAAACCAGCTCTCTCGAATCGTATAGCAAAATAGTTATTCTTGCTCTCCGAATTCGACATCACCTACATGACCCAGAAGGCAGTCAAAGGTAAAATCATAATTGATTACCTGGCCCACAATCCAATATTGGGGGACGTGCAAAAAGAAGTCGAATTCTCAGACGAAACTATCATGAATGTTGAGATCGATGAAGACTGGAAATTGTATTTCGACAGGGCCGCCAACCGAAACAGAAACGGGATAGGCATCCTGTTAGTCTCTCCAGACCAAACTCACTCTCCAGTATCGTATCGTCTAGACTTCTTCTGCACCAACAACATGGCCGAGTATGAAGCCTGTATAATTGGATTAGAGATCGCGCTCCAAAAGGGTATAAGGAGAATACAAGTATATGGAGATTCAGCATTAGTGGTCCACCAAATTATAAAGGAATGGAAGATCAGAGATGAAAAGTTAGTCCCCTACCTTGCTCGACTGGAGGATGTCGCAGGAAGATTTGAGCGTTCGGAGTTTTACTATATCCCCAGGTCACAAAACAGTTTTGCTTACGCACTAGCAACCCTAATATCTATGATCAATATCCCGGAAGGGATGGAAGAAATAACTCTTACCGTAGAAAGAAGATCAGGACCAGCACACTGCATGACCATTGAGGTAGAGAATAAAGAGAATGGGGACTCAACCACTTGATTTTACGACATTTGGAACATGTTGAAAAATCATCAGTATCCTGAGCAAGCTGACAAGAGAACACGGGTTACACTAAAAAAATTAGGATCAAGATTCATACTTTGCGCCGGGAGGCTATATAAGAGGAGCTACCACGGAGCTCATCTCCAATGTCTCACTGAAGAAGAATTTGTCAAAATAATGGATCAGATACATGGGGGTGATTGTAGACCTCATATGAGTGGTCATACACTTGCCCGTAAAATCATCAGGCAAGGATATTACTGGTCTACCCTGCAGAACGACTGCGTTAACCACGTACGTCGTTGTCACAAGTGCCAAATCTATGCTAAATCCTAGAAGCTTCCTCCGAAAGAATTGTACAACATGACTGCTCCCTGGGCTTTCGTAACCTGGGGAATCGACGTCATTGGAAAGATTTCGCCCAAAGCAAGCAACGGCCATGAATTCATACTAGTGGCCATCGACTACTTCACCAAATGGGTAGAAGCCGAGTCTTTCCAAACCCTTAATGCCAGAAAGGTTACCCGATTCATCAGACATAATATCATTTGTCGATATGGGGTCCCACACGAGATCATCTCAGACAACGGCATTCACTTCGAAGGAGATGCTAATACAGTCATAGAGGAATACGGTATCACCCGACACAGATCTTGTCCATATAAACCACAAACCAATGGGGCAGTTGAGGCCGCCAACAAGAATCTGAAGAATATCCTAAGCAAGATGACCGACACCTGTCGAGACTGGCCATAGAAGTTACCATACGCATTGTGGGGATACCGCACCACCGAGAGGGTCTCCACCGGGGCAACCCCATTTTCTCTTACATACGGGATAGAAGCAGTCCTCCCTGTTGAACTAGAGGTTCCTTCCCTCAGAGTTATACTAGAGAATCAAGTTAATGAACTAGAATGGGTCCAGGCACGTTATGACGAGCTGGCCTTGTTAGATGAGAAGAGATTGAGGGCCGCATACCACCACCAAGGGTATCAGAAGAGAAATGCTCGAGCATTTAAACAGAAAGTAAAGACGCGGGATATCAATAAGAACGACATCGTGTTGAAAGAAATTCGAGAGCCAGCCAGAGACCCGAGGGGAAAGTTTGGGCAGAAGTGGATAGGGCCGTACATTGTCAAAAAGATTGACACTGGGGGTGCCGCTATACTCGCTGACTTAGACGGACAGTTACTACATTCACCAGTCAACATAGATCGACTGAAGAAGTATTACCAATAGATGTAACATCTATAGGTAAGAACTACGTAAACCTGAGCCCCAACTTAAAATTGTGTTTTTAAAAAATCAAAAAGGGGATCGTATGCAACCTGAGAAGTGACTTCAGGCCCGGTTTAAACTTTGTAAAGAATTTTATTTCCCATAAAACAGTCCCTCGTATATTATTAAGGTGGTTCAGAACACCGAAGGTTACAAAGGAGATACAGCATACAGAAAAACCTAATCCCTAGGGGTTGGCCAAGCAGGGTCCTCAATAGCCAAATCAATTCGAGCCTCATCCAGAATCTGGTACGCAAGGACAATGTTCTCCTCTGTGGGCTCAGAATCCATGAACCGGAACCACTCTATTTAGAAGGGATCATCAATTAGCTCCCCTTCTAAAGACCCCCAACGAGAACAGATGATGTCAGTCCGGAGGGGCCTGGTAATACCGAAACGGGCATAGTTGAACTGACGAGTCAGTCGAGCATGCCACATCTTCTCTACCGATAAAGAAACATGCGAGGTCACAAATTTAGACTCAGAGGAGAAGTTGTTCAGACTAAGGGGAATGTCCTGAGGAATGTTGAACTGCCGAAAAAAACGTCCTGGGAGATAAAAGGAGGTAAACCAGAGCCCGCGAAGCCGAACATAGTCCTGATCCCTTGTACTAAGCATCACCGCCCTCAGCTTCCACTAAGGAATGTGACACCGGATAGCCCAAAAGTTCTCCAAAAACCAGACCCTCCAATTAGAGAAAGACATGATCAAAGTACCAAAGAGGGGACGACGGAAAAAGTGCGTCGGGTTGTCAAGCCGCACCCCGTTGAAACCCACTGATCGGAAACGCTCCAACAGCCACATGTATAGCAAACGAGGGCTTCCCTTGAAAAAGGGTGAGGCTCCCTTTTGAAGATCATCTAGGCCGTTCAGAGTCTCTACAAGAACGATCGGCAATATAGACTCCCCATTCCTAGCATGGTAATCAAACTCAGAATAGTCGGATCAACACGAGAAGAGCCCATCACCAGTAGCATATTAGAAATAAGACAGATCAAGGCCGCCGCAGTATGCCCCACTCTATAAGAAGCTCTATCCTCATAACGATGGAAGAACCTCACCATTTTGTGGAGGTCAAGAAGACCGTCGTTAATAAATCCGTCATAGGCCGCTTGGGGAATGGCTAACAAAGCAATCAACATGTCTCAAGGACCAATTTCTTCTATGGGGACAACCATTGGGAGACGAACATCAGAACGCAACAGCCAAAAAAACTCCTCATAAGTCGGGCAGAGCTCATCTAGCCCAAAACGAAAAAGATGATCCGTAGGGCTCCAGAAATACAAAGCACCCAGCAAAAAGGAAAAATCTACAGGACGATGGCACTAGCCCGCTAAAGGACTAAATGCACCAAAGTTCAAACTATTTTCAGAAGATATTAGAGTATCTCAGGCTTCAACATAAGAGAAGTCAGAATTTGTACGAAAAGAAGACATTTTAAGAAAGGTATGGGGATGAAGGAAGGAAGATGGGTGTATTTATAGTAAAAAAGAGGTTCCTATGCCTGTTTATCGCGCGACAAACCTATGTCCAGGAGGGATTGTCGCGCGACAATCCCCTTTGGTGTCACCCTAGTTTTTGCTTTTCTTACACATAAGAGTCATTCTTGCCAAAACAATCACTTTTGGATGCATTATTGTGCTCACTCTGTTCTTTGGCAGGAACCCTAAGTACTGCCACACCACAAAATGTATGGCTCCTAAATTATCGATTCATGCAATTATTATCTTTTCATCACAGAAAAGGAATAAAAAATGCATCATCAGACACAAATAAAGATTTTCATAAAAACTGATAAAAGAACAGTTTTAAAGAAATTAAATTTCTATCTAAATATCTAAAAATAAAACTACATATATGTTTGAACTAACTAAACACAGCCATTGAAAATCCGCAAATGCGACCCCCGGGTCTCGTCCCCGTTCGTTAGGCGTCTGAAACGTCGGAAAGGATTCCGTCGTTCCCTTTACTGGAGTATTTTGATAATTCATATCGGGTGTCCCTCTATCCTGTTTCTAGGTACAAGAGGGTTCATTCAGAGTCGCCAGTACGTTTTACGAGAAAACGGACAAAAAGGGTTGTGTAAGGGGAAAGGCTACAGATAAGCCTTTCTTTACACGTTTGTCTGCGAAACCAGGATTCTATAAGGTTCGAAAACTATGTTACGGATTGGGAAGGTGTTAAGCACCCATTCTGCCCTTTCGGTCTCTAGTGGACTTATATGTTTGTTTTATGTTGAAGAACTTAGATGCTTTTACTCATAGTCTAATACTTTTTGAATAAAAACCCTAATTTTTAGGAAAAACGAGAAAGGGTATGAAAATCCTTTGAGTTCCGAGATCCGATGTTTTGTTTTTAGAAAAACATTATACAAATGACAAATATTGTAGTATTTTTTAGAGAGGGAATTTCCCGTGTTATTTCTCAGATAAAGACAGTATTCCCGGGTTTTGACTTCTTTTTGGAAAAGTTCAGATCTGGTATTGGAACTAATTTAATATGGAATCATAATTCTTGAGTGGAATTCTTCCCGACATACCGCAGTCTATTGTGGAGACAGGACGTACTGGGTTTTGCATTCCTAAGTAGGTTACATCAATCCGGGTTTTGAAAACAAAATTTTATCCGGATGATAATATACTTACTCTTCTGTTTTTTGCAAATAATTTTATCAGGGTCTTTTGTTTTAAAAACAGTAAACTATTTGTAACTTAGCAATAAGTTTATTCAAATAAAACGTGGACAAAATAACAGAAATAAAACAAGTATACAGATATATAATGTTTAAATACTATAAGAGACTTTATTTACCTTCCCGATGAGAATAATAATAAGAAAGAAAATATAATATGGCAGAGAGATCTCCGGCGATAATAATCTTCTCCTTCTTCATATATTTTCGAGAATTCGATTCCAGAAACGAGACACGTAAGGTGTCGAGAATAGATTCGATAATTCTTCAGAAATAAGACAATAATCGAGAATGCTTGTTGCTGTTTTCTGCTCTGCTATTGCTGTGATGTCGGTGTCTTTAATCCTTAGGAGGTGTTGGCCTATTTATAGTGGTGAAAAAGCAATATGTCGCGCGACATGTTCCCCATAAAGGGTGATTGTCGTGCGACAATGTCAGTATATCGCGCGACATCTTTGTTTGTCGCGCGACATGTCCCCATAAAGTGGGATTGTCGCGCGACACACTTGATTGTTGTGCGACATTTCACTTTAAAAATATGTTTATTTGGCCAACAAACCCTTTCGGGGCAGTTCCGGGTGTTCGGGTGAGTTTCGGACTCCAAAAATAGTACTTTCGAAGGTCGTTAGGGTTCTTGCGGAGGGTCACAGATGGGGGTGTCTACAGACCCTCTCGACTCAAGCTCCTTGCTTGCAAGGAATTGAGGCGACCGGAAGAGACCGTGATCGATGACTCCCGCAAGAACTCTTAAAGAAGCGTGTGTATGAAAAAGTGTTTGCGAATACCTCCGTAGAGGGCTTTTGTTACCTCACTGCCTCTTTCGAGGGCTTTTATTTGCTCCACTCGCCTCAGATGGGAGGACTACCATTGCGCCTCATGTGGGAGGACTACCATTGCTACACTGTGCCTCTCTGGGAGGGCTTTTGATCTTCTCGCCTCAGGTGGGAGGATTACCATTGCTACACTGTGCCTCTCTGGAAGGGATTTTGATCTTCTCGCCTCAGGTGAGAGGACTACCATTGCGCCTCAAGTGGGAGGACTACCATTGCTACACTGTGTCTCTCTGAGAGGGCTTTTGATCTTCTCGCCTCAGGTGGGAGGACTACCATTGCTACACTGTGCCTCTCTGGGAGGGCTTTTGATCTTCTCGCCTCAGGTGGGAGGACTACCATTGCGCCTCAGGTGGGAGGTCTACCATTGCTACACTATGCCTCTCTGAGAGGGCTTTTGATCTTCTCGCCTCAGGTGGGAGGACTACCATTACACCTCAGGTGGGAGGACTACCATTGCTACACTGTGCCTCTCTGGGAGGGCTTTTGATCTGTAAAAGAAAGAAAGAAAGAAAATTGCCTCTAAGAGGGCTTTTGCGAGTATTTTTACCTCTGGCGAAGGCTTGTATGACTAGATTGCCTCTAGAGAGGGCTTGTGTGTTGAATTGCCTCTGGAGAGGGCTTACGTGAATAGATTGTCTGTAGGAAGGGCTTGTGTGATGGATTGCCTCCGGAGAGGGCTTATGTGAATATATTGCCTCCGGAGAGGGCTTCTGTGAATGGATTGCCTCCGGAGAGGGCTTTTGTGATGGATTTCCTCCGGAGAGGGCTTATGTGAATGGATTGCCTCCGGAGAGGGCTTGTGTGATGGATTGCCTCCGAAAAGGGCTTATGTGAATAGATTGTCTCCAGAGAGGGCTTATGTGTTGAATTGCCTCTGGAGAGGGCTTACGTGAATAGATTGCCTGTAGAAAAGGCTTTTGTGAATAGATTGCCTCCGGAGAGGGCTTATGTGAATAGATTGCCTGTAGGAAGGGCTTGTGTTGTATTCTAATGAAATTTGGTTGTCTCTTTCTTCGACTGCTAGATTGAGAGAGAGAAATTTCAGTGAGGGTGGAAAGTGCTCCTCGGGGTCTAATCTATGCCCGGATGTTCATTCTCCCATACCTTTTCTGAAGTTTTACTCTAATTTTTTCTTGACTGAAACTACTTCTCTCAGAAAGCAGTTTTCGAATTTCTTCTGCTCTTCACCGAGTGATGATTCGAGGTTTTTTCCAAACCATCTCTTTTGTATCGTGCTGAAAAGAAAATTTGTACTGAAGGTCAATCTCTGATCTCTGGTTTCTTTTGATTCTCTTTTTTGGTGGGCCCACATCGTTTTCTATTTTTCGATGTCCTTATTTCTCCCTCTTTTAGGAAAGACTTTTCCTGACCTTCTCTGTTTTTGACCAAGGGTCTTTTATCCCTTTATCGTGATCAGGAGCCTTACTCACCTAAAATGAAGCCCTGAGCTGGTTTTGGCCTAGCTGTCACTTTTGGTGTGGGTCTCCCTGTTACTTTTTATTTCTATATTTCTCGCTCGCTTTCGGGAGCTCATGCGGGTTTTTTTCCTCTTTTCTACTATTTCAATTTTTTTCTATTCCCGTCTTATTCTGATATCTTGCTTTCTCTCATCGATGGTCTTGGTCCTTCTTGGGAGATCAGAGACTACTTTGTTTGTATTTCATTCTCGCATTTTTCGGAGAGATGATTTGGAAGTTTTTCCTCGATTTTTCATCATTGGGGTGCGATTTTCAGAAAGGTTTTCGAAAACTGTTCCTCCAAAGCATTCCTGCAGGAGATAAAATGAGACAAAGGTCAAAAAACAGGCGTGGGGGAGAAGTGTCGCGTGACACCTCGAGGTGAGGACTCTTTGTCGCGCGACAAAGAGGCTATATGTCGCGCAACATATTGATCCACTATATAAGACTTATGCTGAGCTCATTCCAGCTCATTCTCTCCTTTCTCTTTCTCTCTCTAGCGCGGAAGCCCTGCCGCTTTTCCGACTTTTTTTCGACTTTTCTCATATTCTTCTCACACTCAAATGGATCCTGCACAGCCAGATAGATTAGAGGGTGACTAGGAGGAGGTCACATTTACCGACGCTCAGGGCGTTCTCCGGTGCAGCCCTCACCATGACGACTGGGAGGACTTGGATTGGTATGGTGAGGACGGGGTGGACTGCGGTCGGGCAGTTATCTATATTACCCGGGCTGCTCCAGTCCCGGATGTTCCGTGGCTCTTGATGGAGCCTGCTTCTCACGAGATTCGTCGACGATCTCTGGTATGTTTTCTTGAAATTCTTTCTTTGTTTGATTTCTTCTGTCGTTTCCTGCATGTATTTAAATAATTCTGGTTTGTCTAGAAATAACGTCCGATTTAGTGAACACATACTTTTACCTGTGATACCTTTTAGGTTTTAGAAAATTACATAATGTACCCCCGTAACTCTGTAACTCTCATAATTACACCAAAATACCCTCGTGCTTGGAAAATTACATAATTTTACCCTATAACCTTATATCTTTCATAATTATACCACAGTACCCTCAGGTTTGGAAAATTACATAATTTTACCCTATAACCCTATATCTCTCATAATTACACCAAAATACCCTCAGGTTTGGAAATTACATAATTTTACCCCATAACTCTATATCTCTCATAATTACACCAAAATACCCTCAGGTTTGGAAAATTACATAATTTTACCCTATAACTCTATATTTATATATACATCTCTCTTTGTTGTCTGTAGTGGGTTGGCCGAGGTTGGGGTTCTCCCAACACTATATCTTTGGAGTGGCGACGGGCACCGGCCTCTATCCAGGAGTTGCTCCTTGCAACTCCATTTGGCTCTCTCTTCGACGCCTTCCCGGAGCGGGTATCTAGGGCGGCAGTTTTAGTGTCGGCACTAGCCTCCCATTAGTAGGATACTACTCATACCTTTCATTGGAGCTGGGGTGAGATGACGATGACCCCCTTGATCTTTTTGCTCTGACCGGGATTCCTTCAGGGGGGGTCCCTATCCAGATTGATGTCCCTTTGTGTCTGACGGCAGAGGGCATTGTGAGCGCATTTGGATGGTTCCCGGAGCGACGGAGTTCCGGTGATACGATTCCTCGGGGTGTCTTGGTTACCCGGCTAGCCACAAAGAGAGCTCGGTTAGTTGCTTCAGGGGTGCCGATGACCCGTCAGGAGGTGCGTCAGTATGCTCGTGTTCTTCTTTTGTTGACGTTCCATGATCTGTTCGAGGCCCGTGGGGGGGACACAACCCATCTGTGGTGGCTGCCCTATCTTCAGGACTTCAGCATCCTGTTTGACTATGATTGGGGAGGCTTTATTCTCGCTGTCCTACAAGGGCTTCTCATTGCTATGGGAGGTACATACTTTTGTCCTTTTATCTTTGCTTCAGTCCTTCATACATTACCTGTTGATTATTACTGAAATTCCTTATATTTTCTTTTTAGAGTTGTTTCGTAGCATACACACGTCTGGGCCGGGCCCAGGTGGATCTCCTCGTTGAGAACGATGATCAGTTCTCCTTTCTCCGTCGGTTCATCGCGGGGAACTACAGGGCTCCCTATGTATACCGGACTCGGGAGACCGGTGCTGCTGCTGTCCACGACCTATTAGAGGAGCAGGTAAATATCTTAGTATTATTGCTTTTCAATTAATAGTAAAATAGAATATAAATTACTGAAATAAAATCTTATTCTCTTTTCAGATTGAGTGGGCCCCTTGGGGTGATCTGGGTCTCCATTTTGGATATGGCCGTGCTCTGACCGCCTCGAGGACCAGGCAGCTTATCAGGGATGAGTACGGCCTTCAATTCTATCTAGGCGAGAGGGTTATTCGCCAGCATTCGCCTGCCCAGTGGCCTCGGGTTCCTTTGTTCCCGCCAGTTCTGATGGTGCAGGCCCTTGTAGGCAGGCTCGGCTTCTAGACGTTCACCGAGGAGGGGGATTATGCTGTCTTTGCTGCCCGTTATCTGATGAGGGAGCCGAAGGGGACTCAGGGACGGGTCTTCTATGAGAGGTACGGGGCGTTGGGAGGCGATTCCAACTATATACGAGGACAGACTCATTTGTCCAGGACGGTCCCCGGTCATTTGCCACCTGTCCCTGATCAGAGGGACAACATTTTGGACTCTGACGATGATGACCCTGATGGAGAGAAGGACATCCCTGTTGGTGCCGAGGGAGGTGATGATATACCCGAGGGCGGTGATGATAGGCCCGAGGGCGGTGAGGGAGGTGGGACAGCGGCGGTTCCAGAGCAGCCGTCTCAGACCATACCGAAAGAGGAGCAGCATGCTAAGAGAGAGAGAGGTGATTTCTCTGAGCGGTCCTCGGAGCATGCGGACTTCGGGGTCGATTATGAGCAGTTTGGGCGGACCTCTCTTGCTGCTGCTGATGCTGCTACTTCTAGTGGGGTCCCACCTCTGAGGGAGACAGCCGTTGTGGACCCTCCTGGTGTCCGTACCTTCGCCACATTGACCCCTCTTCCATCGACTGTTATAGGCCCTCCGGCCTGATCTTCGGGTCTTGGCGGTTCATCTTCTCAGCCTCCTCTGTTCCCTATTCGTGAGGAGGGTGTGTCTGCTTCTGCTGATGTTCCGGCGGGTTCGTCCGTTCCTCCGATAGATCTTCTTCCATTTCCCAGAGATATCTCCTATGTCGGCGCCGGTTTACGTCGATACACCATTCCCGAGTATCCTCTCCCTGAGGATGCGTTTGACTTCTTGGGTGGTCGTTCTGATGATGAGGTACTTACTTCAACTTTTTTTGATACTTGTATATCTATATTTATTTATTTTGCTTGTGCTGATTCTCTTATCTTATGTTTCTCGCAGAGGGTGAGTGTACGGGTGGCGGATCTGAGGGCTTGGCATGCCCAGCACCTCTACAACTGGAACCTTCTCCAGTACGTCGGCCGAGATCCTCCAGCATACATGTGTGACTATCAGAGGGCGATCAACGTTTCTTTACGACCGGGTGACCCATTGACTTCCTCTCATGCTCGGACGGAGTCTCGGAGGAGTAGTAGTCGGACTTCTAGGCGCTCTCGATCCTAGGTGATCCGTCCTACGGCTCCTATCCGGTTGACTGGGCCTTCTCAGGCTGCAGTTCCCTCTACTCAGGACGTCCCAGTGGTCGATCCTACTCCTGAGGAGGGTTCGGGTGACAGCGGGAGCGTGTCGAAGAGCGCTCGGTTAGATTAGCTTTTCTTTTCTGCATTTAGTTAGTTCTGACAAATATGTAGTTTTTATTATTATTATTTTAAACTTGTAGATAGAGATTTAGTTTTGAAAAACTATTCTTTCATTGGTTTTATGAAAAATCTTTATCTGTGTTTGTTTATATACATGTATTCCTTATCTATGATGAATGACTAATAATTACATGATTTGATGAATTTAGGAATCGTACCTTTGTAATGGGGTGATACTTAAGGTCTTTACAAAAGAACAAAGTGAGCGCAAATGCATACAAAAGTGGTTCTTTTGGCAAAACTGACCCTTACGTGTAAGAAAACATCAAAACAGAGTGCACCAATGGAGTTTGTCGCGCGACAATCCCTCCTGCATATGGGTTTGTCGCGCGACAAACAGGTACAGGAGCCCCCTTTTTTTGCTATAAATACACCCATCTTCCTTCCTTCATCCTCACACCCTTCCCAAAATGTCTTCTTATCTCACAAATTCTGATTTTTCTTATGTTGAAGCCCGAGATGCTCTGATATCATTTGAGAATGGCTTGAACTTTTGTGTATTCAGTCTTTTAGCAAGCTGGTGCCATCGTCCTGTAAATTTTTCCTTTTTGCTTGGCGCTTTGTACTTCTGGAGTCCTGCAGATCATCTTTTCCGTTTCGGACTAGATGAGCTCTGCCCGACTTATGAAGAATTTTCTTGGCTGTTGCATTCTGACGTTCGTCTTTTGATGGATGTTCCTGTAGAAGAGATCGGTCCTCGAGAAATGCTAATTGCTTTTTTAACCATCCCCCAAGCGGCTTGTGATGGTTTTATTATCGACGGGCTTCTTGACCTCCACAAAATGGTGAGGTTCTTTCATCGTTATGAGGAGAGAGCTTCTTATAGTGTGGGGCGTACTGTGGCAGCCTTGATTTGTCTTGTTTCTGATATGCTACTGGTGACGGGCTCCTCTCGTGTTGATCTGACTATTCTGAGTTTAATCTATCAGGCAAGGAATGGGGAATCCATAGTGCCCATAGTCATTGCAGAGACTCTGAATGGCCTAGATGATCTCAAAAGTGGAGCTTCACCCTTCTTCAGGGGAAGTTCACGCTTGCTATACATGTGGCTATTGGAGCGTTTTCGATCAGTGGGTTTTAATGAGGTTCGGCTTGACAACCCTACGCACTTCTTTCTTCGTCCCCTCTTTAATGCCTTGACCATGTCTTCCTCTGATTGGACGGTATGGTTTTTGGAGAATTCTAGGGCCATTCGGTGGAACATTCCTTGGTGGAAGCTCAGGGCGATAATGCTTAGTACCGGGGGGCAAAATTACGTTCGGCGCCGTGGGCTCTGGTTCACTTCTTTTTATCTCCCAGGACGACTTCTTCGGCAATTTAACATTCCCTAGGGCATTCCCCTTTGCCTGAACAACTTCTCTTCCGAGTCTAAATTCTTGACCCAACATGTTTCTTCATTGGTGGAGAGAATGTGGTGTGCTCGACTGACTCGTCGGTTCAACCATGCCTGTTTCAGTATTTCTAGACCCCTCCGGGCTGACATCATCCGTTTTCTTTGGGGGTCTCTTGAAGGAGAGCTGATTGATGACCCCTTTCAAATGGAATGGTTTCAGTTCATGGATTCTGAACCCACAGAGGAAAGCATAGTCTTTGTGTACCAGATTCTGGATAAGGCTCGAATTGACTTGGCTTTGAAGACCCTGCTTGGCCAACCCCTAGGGATTAGGTCTTTCTGTATGATGTATCTCCTTTGTAACTTTCGGTGTACTGAACCACCTTAATAATAAACAAGGGATTTTTATTGTTTTTACAATGTTTAAACCGGGCCTGAAGTCACTTCTCAGGTTGCCTACGTTCCCCCTTTGATTTTTCCAAAAACACAATTTTGAGTTGGGGCTCAGGTTCACGTAGTTCTTAACACACATGTTACATCTATTGGTAATACTTCTTTAGTCGATCCATGTTGACTGGGGAATGCAGTAACTGTCCGTCCAAATTAGTGAGTATAGCGGCACCCCCTGTATTAATCTCTTTGACGATGTATGGTCCTGTCCACTTTTGCCCGAAATTTCCTCTTAAGTCTTTGGCTGGTTCTTAAATTTCTTTCAATACGATGTCGTTCTCATTGATATCCCAAGTCTTCACTTTTCGGTTAAACGCTCGAGCGATTCTCCTTTGATACCCTTGGTGGTGATATGCGGCTTTCAATCTCTTCTCATCTAACAATGTTAACTCGTCGTAACGTGCCTGAACCCATTCCAGCTCATTAACTTGATTCTCTAGCATTACTCTGAGGGAGGGGACCTCTAATTCAACAGGGAGGACTGCTTCCATCTCGTATGTAAGTGAAAATAGGGTTGCCCCGGTAGAGACCCTCTCAGTGGTGCGGTATCCCCACAATGCATATGGTAATTTTTCCGGCCAGTCTCGACAGGTGTCGATCATCTTGCTCAGGATATTCTTCATATTCTTATTGGCGGCCTCAACTGCCCTATTGGTTTACGGTGGGTATGGCGAAGATCTATGTCGGATAATACGGTATTCCTCCTTGACTGTATTAGCCTCTCCTTCGAAGTGGGTGCCGTTGTCCGAGATGATCTCATGTGGGACCCCATACCGGCAGACGATATTCCGTGTGATGAATCGGGCAACTTTCTTGGCGTCAAGGGTCTGGAAAGATTCGGCCTCTACCCATTTGGTGAAGTAGTCGATGGCTACTAGTATGAATTCGTGGCCGTTGCTGGCTTTGGGTGAAATTTTTCCAATGATGTTGATTCCCCAGGTTGCGAAAGACCAGGAAGCAGTCATCTTGTACAACTCTTTTGGAGGAAGTTTCTGAGACTTAGCGTATATTTGATATTTATGACAACGGTGTACATGATTAACGAGTCGTTTTGCAAGGTAGACCAGAAATAACCTTGTTTGATGATTTTGCGGGCAAGTGTATGGCCGCTCATATGAGGTCCGCAATCGCCCCCATGTATTTGATCTATCATTTTGACGGATTCTTCTTCAGTGAGACATTGAAGATGGGTCCCGTCGTAGTTCCTCTTATAAAGCCTTCCGGCACAAAGTATGAACCCTGATGCTAGCCTTCTGAGTGTGACTCGTGTTTTCTTATCTGTTTGCTCGGGATACAGATGATTTTTCAATAGGTTCCAGATGTCATAAAATCAAGTGGTTGAATCCCCTTCCTTTTCATTCTCTACCTCAAGGGCCATGCAGTGTGTTAGTCCTGGTCTTCTTTGTACGGTAAAAGTTATTTCTTCCATCCCCTCCGGGATATTGATCATTGATGCCAAGGTTGCTAGTGCGTCAGCAAAATTGTTTTGTGATTTGGGGACATAGTAAAATTCTGAATGCTCAAATCTCCCCGCGAAATCCTCCAGTCGGACGAGGTATGGTACCAAATTCTTATCCCTGATCTTCCATTCTTGTAGTACTTGGTGGACTACTAATGCCGAATCTCCGTACACTTGTATTCTCCGTATACCCCTTTGGAGTGCAATCTCTAATCTAATTATACAGGCTTCATGTTCGGCCATATTATTGGTGCAGAAGAAGTCCAGACGATATGATATCGGGGAGTG
This sequence comes from Lonicera japonica, assembly GCA_021464415.1. Taxonomy (NCBI): domain Eukaryota; kingdom Viridiplantae; phylum Streptophyta; class Magnoliopsida; order Dipsacales; family Caprifoliaceae; genus Lonicera; species Lonicera japonica. Next base: position 7,542,417 of record CM038468.1, on the reverse strand, counting down.
AGTTTGGTCTGGAGAGACTAACAGGATGCCTACTTCATTCCCATTTTGGTTAGCGTGCCCGTCAAAGTATAATTTCCAGTCTTCATCGATCTGGACATTCATGATAGTTTCATCTGAGAATTCGGCTTCTTCTAACATGTCCCCCAATATCGGATTGTGGGCCAGGTAATCAGCTATGATCTTGCCTTTGACTGCTTTTTGGTTCATGTATGTGATATCGAATTCGGAAAGTAAGAATAACCATTTTGCCATACGGTTTGAGAGAGTTGGTTTCTCAAAGAGGTACTTCAACGGATCTATTTGTGATGCCAGGATGACTGGGAAAACCAGCATGTAGTATCGTAATTTATGTGTTACCCAAACGAGAGCAGTACATGACTTCGCTAACGGTGTATAGTTTACCTCAAATGGTGACAATTTTTTGCTGATGTAGTAGATGGCATGCTCTTTTCGGGTATCAATCACATATTGGGCTATCATAGCTCCTGCAGATGAATCCATGACCGTTAGGTATAAGATTAGTCGCAGTCCGGTCTGTGGTGGAGCTAATACTGGGGGGTTGGAGAGATAGTCTTTGATTCTATCAAAAGCCTCCTGGCACTGACTGTCCCACTCTCCTGGCGAAGATTTCCTCAGGAGTTTGAAGATGGGCTCGCATGTCTGAGTGAGCTGAGAGATGAACCTACTGATGTACTGCAAATTACCCAAAAATCCCCGGACTTCTTTCTCGGTACAAGGCTCGGGCATTTCTTGAATAGCTCAAACTTTGGCAGGGTCCACCTCGATTCCCTTTTTATTGACGACATAGCCTAGGAGTTTTTCTTTGGTTACCCCAAACACACATTTTTGCGGGTTGAGTCTCATCTGGTACTGGCGGAGGCGGTCAAAAAAGGCTCGTAAGGCTGGTACATGGCCTTCTCTCTCCTTTGACTTGATTATCATGTCGTCCACATACACTTCTACCTCTTTGTGAATCATGTCGTGGAAGATAGTGGTAGCTGCCCTCTGATACGTTGCCCCGGCGTTCTTTAGCCCGAATGGCATAACGGTGTAGCAGTAGGTTCCCCATGGAGTGATAAATGCCATTTTCTCCTGGTGATCTGGGTGCATCTTGATCTGATTATACCCAGCAAAACCGTCCACGAATGACTTCAAGGCATGGTTAACGGTGTTATCCACTATCAAATCAATGTTGGGTAAGGGAAAATCATCTTTTGGGCAAGCTTTATTGAGATCCCGATAATCCACACACATGCGTACCTTCCCATTTGCCTTTGGAACGGGTACAATGTGTGCTAACCACGAGGGGTACTCGATCACCCGCAAAAAACCCACACTCAGCTGTTTCATTACATCCTCTTTCACTTTCAGGGACCATTCTGGCGTAAGTTTTCTCAACTTCTGCTTGACGGGCCTGAATTCTGGCTTGGTGTGTATCTCGTGCATGACTATCTGACTGTTCAGGCCTGGCATATCAGCATAGGACCAGGCGAAGACATCCACGTACTCATTCAGAGTTTGTTTGAATTCCTCTCTTTCTGCTTCACTTAGACTTGCCCCAATACGAACTTCTTTCTTTTCTTTCTTCGTCCCTAGATTAATCACAAGAGTATCTCCCTCCTCGCTTCGTATGCGTTGTTCCTCCCGTTCAGGGTGTTTATTTAGTCTTTCTAGTTCCATATAAGCAATTACAGAATTGGAACTAACAGGATACCGCAAAATAGATTCTTCCTCATTAATGACAGTGCTTACAGGTACAAGTTTGAAAAGTAAATCTATGAGAGACTTTTCTTTAGCCCTACCCTCGTTTTTATCCTTTACCCTTACAATTTCACTTTTTCCCCCTTTTCTTGATAGTCTGGGTCAGCGTGTATTAAGTGTACAGGGTTATCTCTTGACTCATTATCCTCTAGAGCCATGACGTCGAAGAGATCTCCGATCATTTCTTCATCTTCCTTGTCTTCACTTTCTTCTCTAGGTCCGATTGTTAACTTGGTAGAGAAGTTGTGTATAACACTTTCTTTGAGATAAAGGTCCTCTTCATAGAAGATTTCCCATCCTGAAAGGTTATCTCCATCGCTGTTTCTCCAAGGCTCTTGAAAGCCACAAAAGGGGTAGTCATCTCCTTCTTTGACGAAAAACCTATTTAGAGAGCTAAAACTCGGGTATTGATGTCCTCGACCCTTTTTCTCTTGGTTGCCCTCTTCGGTGTGTAGGTACACCAATCCTTCTCTTTCATGCCTAGTCACTGGTTCTAAAGCCTGAAGTAATCATGGCTGTCCCATTCCCAGGCTGGCTCCTGGTAAGTATTTCATCTTTCTCAGCATGTTTGTGACCTTGGTGCTGAGGCCGGGGATATTATCGGGGGTAGGTACTTGATTCTCTGGGTAGTGAGAGCTTGTACTTGAGGCTCGTATGAAAAGCCTCCTAACTGTATGCTTTGACTCCTGATGCCCAATACAGGTAACTCCAGATCTGCCAAGGTCATTTCAGGATCTCCTTAGATGGTAATTACATTCCCTTCGAAGGGTATCTTGATCTTTTAGTGTAAGGAGGAGGGGAGTGCTCCTATGTCGTGTAGCCATGCTCTTCCCAATAGGAGGTTAAAACTGGAGGGAATATCTATGATTTGAAAGTCTGCTGGAAAGTTTCCAGGACCAACTATGAGATCTAGCTTTAGGGAACCTAGAACGGCCCTTCTGGTGTTGTCATAAGCTCTAACGGTCACTGCTGATGGAGAAAGCTCTGAGTCTAAGATACCCAGACATTTGGCGGTCTTCAGAGGACAAACGTTTATAGTTGATCCGTTGTTGATGAGGACTTGGGGCAGGATTTTCCCTCGGGTTCTGACAATAATATGGAGGGCCAGACTGTGTTTTCTCCCTAAAGGGGATAAGTCTTCATCTGAAAATGACAGACTTCTTTGAACTGTAAGGGATCCGATCATGTTTGGTACTTGTTCTGGTGTGGAATCTGGTGATATGACGGCCTCGTCTAGGAGTTTGATAAATGCGGTCCTGTGAGGTTTGGAGGCAACCAAAAGGCCCCAAATGGTGATGTGTACTTGAGTTTTCTTCAGCTGTTCCAGTACTCGATCCTCTTTTGCTTCCTTAGGAGGTGGTGATTTTTCAGCATCCATCAATGGTGGCTGATATACTCTTCCCGAGCGGGTAATTTGCTGTATCCAAAAGGACGCTGGGTCTGATCCCTCTGAGGTTTCCGATGATTCTGGTTCTGTCGACCAACTGAAGGCTTTGGGGGAGGTTTCTGTCATACAGATTGTCTTCTTGGGAAGGCCCTGGGGCTTCCACGGCTGTTTCTTCTTGTCTTGGGTCCATCCTATCCCAGCTTTTTCGGGATTGGTCTTGATTGTGAGTGGTTGTGGGATCCCCTGATTAGTCTTTCCTAACCCCTACCCGGGTAGGAAGTTCATTTTAGCCATCCATTGGTCGATTATTGGATTGAGGCCTGGGGCCACTCGAGCCTTTGTTGGTAGCACAACTGGTGCTTTGTAGGCTGGGTCATCTTGGATAAGTCTTACTGGATCAAAGCCTTCTTCATCAGTGGTCAAGGCGTTAATTCCCGCAGGCGGAGCATGGTTGGGAAGGGGTTGTTGGTAACATTGGGCCCACCGGGTGCGGGGATGGTTCCGACTTCAATGAGGTCCTGAATTCGATGGCGAAGAGCCAAGCAGCGTTTCATGTCATGGCCCGCTGCTTGATGATATGCACAGTTCTTATTCATTCTCCAAGTACCGGGAATAGGATTCAGTGGATGACGTGGGTTGAGTGGAGTGATTAGTCCGGCCTTTCGGAGTAGTTCCAAGCTTTTGACCAGGGTAGTAGGAAGGGTGCAGAAATTTCTCCTTTTCTTGACCTCGGTGCCCGAAGAGTCTCCTTGTACGGGCCAATTCATCGGGGATGCTTGTGATAGCTGTTGAAATGAGTTCTGTTGATACGGGTATGAGTCTATTTGGTTAATGGTTGGAGTGGCCATCTTTCTCCCTGCGTATGAGGCTTTCTTGGTGTCATTCTCTGCTTTCTTAGCCAACTATTCTTCTACTTGTGACCCCGTGCTTAACAGGGCTCTGAAGTGCGGAAATATTGCTTTCCCATACAACTTAATACAACTGGGGTAAAATTTCTTTGTATGATTTGCAACTGTTCCTCTTCATCAGGTCGTTTGGACATTTGGGAGGCCATCTCTCTCCAGCGGGTGACAAAGTCGCTGAAGCTCTCTTTCTCGCCTTACTTGGCCATTTTCAGGTGTTTGCGGGTAATTTCCAGATCTTCGTTGGACCCGTATTTATTCATGAATTCTTTGACAATATCCCCCCAAGTTTTTGTGTGGTGTCTCTCTAGATCGAAAAACCATCTCAGGGCGGCCCCCGTGAGAGTCATGTGAAAGGCCTGAGCGAACTCTGGCTCTCCACAGCCTGATACTTGCATGGATCTGATATAGGATTGAAGATGAGTTTTGGGGGGCGTGATCCCTGTGAATTTGATGATGGCAGGGAGCTTGAATCCCTGAGGTAATCTTGCTTCCGGGTAGAGGGAAAAGGCATTCATATCAGTAATCTTGTCTGCCCTTTTTATCAGAGACATCCCCTTTGCAAAACTTTCATCTGCTCTTTTAGTTTTTTCATTTCTTCGCTTTCTCTTGACACCTCGTCGGGCTGTTCCCGAGCTATAACCGATTCAGCATACACTGCTCGAAGTCGGTTGATGTCTGGGTATTCATTAGGAGGGGCTGTTGGGGCCGGAAGTGGAATAGGCCTTGCGGGAACTTGTGGCCATGGCTGATAGTGGGGATCAACGCCCGGTTGGGGTTGTGGCCAGACGATGGGTGGCTTGAACGGGACCTACTTGTGGTAAATTGGTTCCTTAGATCGGGGGAAGCACTTGTGAAGATTGCCCTTAATCCTGATTCGGTGGTAGTGGATCGGCTGATAATTCTTCTATCCGAATTCGGGTACTCTGTTGCTCGGTCGTGAGACATGCTAGACTCATGCTGACGGTCCTTAGTAAATGATGCATCTTGGCTAAATCTGGCTGTGGTGCAGATGCCTCGGCTAGGCCCTGACTTGTCTCTTGGTTCTCGAGTCCATCGACCATTGCAGGTGTGAAGGAAGAGTATGACGTGACTCGATTTTTGCCAAAAGAAACACTAAACAAAATCGCCGAGAACAGGCTCGGGTTTCAAAAAAAAGTGGCATAAAGTAAGCCGTAAGGTGGTACATCCCCTACGGCTGTTTGACAAGTGTTTTAGCTGACTCAATCTTATATGCAACGCAGGTGTAATGCAAGGTGAAGGCTTCAGGCTCCCTCATGTTTGGCAAGACCTCGCGATATACCCCAGGGGCGGGTACGTGTAAGAATCTTTTGATATACTTCCCGGGTACGTGAGTGTTCTCGTCACTCGATATACCTCGGGGGCATACTTGGCCAAGGAGAGTGGAAGTAAATGTGTTCGGTTTATGTTGGCCCAAGCAAGCCAACTCCCTACTCACTTATAATACTTCCAAGGGTTCGGGGTAAATTCACACTCGTAGAACCAATGCATGATTTGTGAAAGTGCGTGCAAAGTTTGAAAAGGTTAGGTTTACAGATATCATTATCTTTATTACATATTTTTAAAAAATTCTATTTTTAGAAAAAAGTTTCTTCTCAAGCAAATAACACAAGTAAGAAAAGCAGTAAAAGCTAATAATCAACAGATAAACAAGAGTCCACATATAAGAGTCTAGTTTTCAATCGTCCCCAGCAGAGTCGCCACTGTGAGAATACGTAAATGCGACCCCCGGGTCTCGTCCCCGTTCGTTGGGCGTCTGAAACGTCGGAAAGGATTCCGTCGTTCCCTTTACTGGAGTATTTTGATAATTCATATCGGGTGTCCCTCTATCCTGTTTCTAGGTATAAGAGGGTTCATTCAGAGTCGCTAGTACGTTTTACGAGAAAACGGACAAAAAGGGTTGTGTAAGGGGAAATGCTACAGATAAGCCTTTCTTTACACATTTGTCTGCGAAATCAGGATTCTATAAGGTTCGGAAACTATGTTACGGATTGGGAAGGTGTTAAGCACCCATTCCGCCCTTTCGGTCTCTAGTGGACTTATATGTTTGTTTTATGTTGAAAAACTTGAATGCTTTTACTGATAGTCTAATACTTTTTGAATAAAAACCCTAATTTTTAGGAAAAACAGGAAAGGGTATAAAAAGCCTTTGTGTTCCGAGATCCGATGTTTTGTTTTTAGAAAAACATTATACAAATGACAAATATTGTAGTATTTTTTAGAGAAGGAATTTCCCGTGTTATTTCTCAGATAAAGACGGTTTTCCCGGGTTTTGACTTCTTTTTGGAAAAGTTTGGATCTGGTATTGGAACTAATTTAATATGGAATTAGAATTCTTGAGTGGAATTATTCCTGACATACTGCAGTCTAGAAGAGACTTTATTTACCTTCCCGACGAGAATAATAATAAGAAAAAAAATATAATATGGCAGAGAGATCTCTGGCGATAATAATCTTCTCCTTCTTCAGATATTTATAAGAATTCGATTCCAGAAACGAGACACGTCAGGTGTCGAGAATAGATTCGATAATTCTTCAGAAATAAGACAATAATCGAGAATGCTTGTTGCTGTTTTCTGCTCTGTTGTTGTTGTGATGTCGGTGTCTTTAATCCTTGGGAGGTGTTGGTCTATTTATAGTGGTGAAAAAGAAATATGTCGCGCGACATGTTCCCCATAAAGGGTGATTGTCGTGCGACAATGTCAGTATGTCGCGCGACATCTTTGTTTGTCGTGCGACATTTCACTTTAATGATGATTCTAACCCACTGATGAGTCAGAAAGTGGAGTGGTGGGGTTGATTGTCACGCGACATGTCCCCATAAAGTGGGATTGTCGTGCGACACACTTGATTGTCGCGCGACACACTTGATTGTCGTGCGACATTTCACTTTAAAAATATGTTTGTTTGGCCAACAAACCTTTTCGGGGCAGTTCCGGGTGTTCGGGTGAGTTCCGGACTCCAAAAACAGTACTTTCGAAGGTCGTTAGGGTTCTTGCGGGGGTCACAGATCGGGGTGTCTACAGGGGTCCGCCCAAACTGCTCATAGTCGACCCCAAAGTCCGCAGGCTCCTAGGACCGCTCCGAAAGATCTGCTGCCCCTCCCTCAGCAGCCTCAAAAATAGCCCCCGGAGATGCTGACGGACCAGTGGGGAACTCAAAACCCTGAGGAGGCTCCTCCTCTCTAGGCGTAGTCTGAGGAGGTTGCTCTGGAAAAGCCGCTGTCCCACCTCCCTCACCGCCCTCGGGTCTATCATCACCTCCCTCGGGCCTATCATCACCTCTCTCAGCACCAGCAGGGACGTCCCTCTCTCCCTCAGGGTCATCATCGTCGGAGTCCAAAATGTTGTCCCTCTGATCGAGGACAGGCGGCAGCTAATCAAAAACTGGCCGGGATAAATGAGTCTGTCCTCGTATGTAGTTGGGATTACCTCCCAACGTCCAGTACCTCTCATAGAAGACCTGTCCCCGACTCCCCTTCGGCTCCCTCATCAAGTAACGGGCAGCGAAGACAGCATAATCTCCCTCATCGGTGAACATCTGAAAACTGAGCCCGTCAACCAACGCCTGCATCGTCACCGGGTCGATCTCGTCCGTCTGCCTCATAAGAACTGGTGAGAATGAAGGAACTCTAGGCCACTGGGCTGTTGTATGCTGGCGAATAACTCTCTAGCCTAAGTAGAAGTGGAGGCCGTACTCATCCCTGATAAGCCGCCTCGTCCTCGAGGCAGTCAGAGCACGGCCATATCCAAAGTGGAGACCCAAATCACCCCAGGGGTCCCACTCAATCTGAACAAAAATAAATTTTTATCTTCAATTATTTATATTTTATTTACCATTTATCTATTTGAAAAGAAAGAATACTATAGCACTTACATGCTCCTCTAACAGGTCGTGGACCGCGACAGTTCCGGTCTCCCGAGTCCGATACACATAAGGCGCTCTATAGTTCCCCGCGATGAATCGACGGAAAAATGGAAACTGGTCCTCGTTCTCAACGAGGAGATCCACCTGAGCGCGACCCAAACGAGTATAGGCCACAAACCAACTCTGAAAAAGGACATAGAGAATATTAACAACAAGCAGCTAATAAAATGCAAAAGACCAAAAGCACAGATAAGGGACAAAAGTATATACCTCCCACAGCAAAGAAAAGCCCTTAAGGTTCAGGGCCAAATGACGGGAAACCTAGTCCATAGCATCGTAAAGGACAGCAAGAATAAAATCGCCCCAGTCGTAGTCAAACATGATCCTGAAATTCCGGAGATAGGGCAGCCACCAGAGATGGGCCGTGTCCCCCCCCACGGGCCTCGAACAGATCATGGAGCGTCAGTAGAAGAATGACGCGGGCATACTTGCGCGCCTCCTGACGGGTCATCGGCACCCATGAAGCAACTAACCGGGCTCTCTCTGTCGCTAGACGCATGACCAAAACCGCCCGAGGAATTGTATCACCAGAACTCCGTCGCTCTGGGAACCATCCAAGTGCGCCAACAATGCCCTCTGCTGTCAGACGCAAGGGGACATCGATCTGTACCGGGACTCCCCCTGAAGGAATCCCTGTCAAAGCAAATAAGTCAAGGGGGGTCATCGTCATCTCCCCCAACTCCAGTGGAAGGTATGAATGGTGTCCCACCCGTGACAGGCCAGAGCCGACACCAACATAGCCGCCCTAGATACCCGCTCCGGGAGGGCATCGAAAAGAGGACCAAATGGAGTCGCAAGGGGCAACTCCTGGACAGGGGCCGGTGCCTGTCGCCACTCTAAGGAAATAGTGTTGGGAGAACCCCAACCTCGGCCGACCCACTGCAGACAAAGTGGAAATATAAAATATGAGAAACTTGATGATACTTTGGTGTAATTATGAGAGTTATAGAGTTATTGGGGGTAAATTATATAATTTTCCAAACTTGAGGGTACTTTGGTGTAATTATGAGAGTTATAGAGTTATAGGGATAAATTATGTAATTTTCCAAACCTGAGGGTACTTTGGTGTAATTATGAGAGTTATAGGGTTATAAGGGTAAATTATGTAATTTTCCAAACCTGAGGGTACTTTGGTGTAATTATGAGAGTTATGGGTTTATTGGGGGTAAATTATGTAATTTTCTAAACCTGAGGGTACTTTGGTTTAATTATGAGAGTTATGGGGTTATTGGGGCTAAATTATATAATTTTTCAAACCTGAGGGTACTTTGGTGTAATTATGAGAGTTATAGGGTTATAAGGGTAAATTATATAATTTTCCAAACCTGAGGATACTTTGGTGTAATTATGAGAGTTATAGGGTTATAGGGGCAAATTATGTAATTTTCCAAACATGAGGGTACTTTGGTGTAATTATGAGAGTTATAGGGTTATAAGGGTAAATTATGTAATTTTTCAAACCTGAGGGTACTTTGGTGTAATTATGGGAGTTATAGGGTTATAGGGGTAAATTATGTAATTTTTCAAACCTGAGGGTACTTTGGTGTAATTATGAGAGTTATAGGATTGTAGGGGTAAATTATGTAATTTTCCAAAAACTGAGGGTACTTTGGTGTAATTATGAGAGATATAGGGTATACGACTTAACTCCAACATAATGACTCTGATATAGCTGGCCCTTTTAGGTACTTGAATATTGCCTAACTGCTCCGGTGCATTTACAGTTATTGCTTCGGTGAACATAGTAGCTAAATAATCCCAACGTGTTACATAAGGCAAATATTGTATAATTGTTCGGTTTTCCGCAATTTTTTCCATACCTCTATGTAAATAACCCAATACTGGCTCACAGTCAATAACATCTTCTCCATCTAGAGTAACAATGAGTCGAAGAACACCATGCATTGATGGGTGGTGAGGACCCATATTGACTATCATGAGGTCTTTTCTTGTAACTGGCGTAGTCATAGGTTTTTTCCCGATTCATTCTTCCATGAATTGCTGAAAGCGAAAAGAAGTTCATTACGATTGAAGCGAATAATTCAAACCAACTCTTCAAATTAATCAGCTTTTGTTTTTTGTTTCTCGAATATTCAACTGACCAATTAAGTCTTTCTAACGTATTCTGTTTTTGTTTGACAAATAAGCCAGCAGCCGTTGACGTTTTCCCAGAATTTTTAGCAGGCCTCTCTGAGACGAATAGTCCTTTTTGTGCAATTTCAAATGTAAAGTAAGTTTCCGTATCTTATTGGTGAAATTAACTACTTGAAATTCAGCGGACCCCCTGTTTTCTTTGTTTTCCTCTTTTGAAACGAATGTATCTTTTAGCATAAAAGAATTTCCCTCTCCCCCTTTTACAGAACATATATGAATTTGATTGATCAGTAATAATAATAACGGCTATTTTAATGGCTATTTTAATGTAGTATACACAAGAATTTTAATTTCTTTATGGATTGCTTATTTTATCAATTAATATGAATCAATCAAATTTTGAATTTGATTCGAATAGGGATATAAAAAGAGGGTTTTTACACCCACAAAAGTGAATAACTGAAACCTAAAATGACGAAGATTTCCTTGACGCATTTGTAGATCTAATTGATATGTCATTGACTTAGTATCGTAGCATTTTTTTTATATGAAACCGGGATATAAGACAAGGCATATGTTACGCCGTTTTGTTTCCTTTCATAATACCCTATAATTTTAATTATAGGGTATTGTTCGAGTAAGTCTTGAATGAGCCCTTTGAAAGCTTGATACAAAGGAATATAGAGAAAGAATGTACCGTCAACGAATTTTGAATCGTGGATACATATATATCCTTAACATGCTGAAACGACTCCCATTATTGGTATCAAACCAATAACGATTCATACAAGCTAAATCTTCTAATCGATAATTGGGCCAAAGAAAGAACTTAAATTTCATTAAGAATTTCATTAATTTTTTTTGCTTTCTACCAAGATGTTTACTTTTATTCAAAAATAAACCCCAGTTTCTTATCTTAGGCTCGGTGCAAAGTATTGGATTTTTATCCACACCATTCCTATTCTTTAAATTGAAAGAAATTAGAATTCTCAACTCTCTACGACGTCTAGATGATAAAATAGTTTCGGGAACAAGAAAATCATAATGATTTTTCTTTCTATTTCCTGTTCTTCTTTGATGGCTAAGATATCTTTGGTTTCGGTATTTTTGATTAATTTCTTGCTTACTTTGATCAACCAATGAAATGCGTATGGTCTGATACATAATAATTTGGCTATAAGTTCCTAGATACAGACGATTCGATTCGAGAATCACTACCTCAAGTTGCCCCAGCTCACCCATCTCTAGTGTAGTTTCATAGTGAATGAGATGTTGATTTATACTGAATAGTTTATTGTTCAGATAGGTTATCACCCACCTGCTCACTTTTTGGTAATTTAGATTCCACTCTAGCTGGGCTGAAAATTGTTTCATTAGTCCGGGTATTGTTTCCCCCACAAAATAATTGTGCCATTTCAATTGAAAAAGCCAATACTGAACTAAATCGGGGGTTCTTATTCTTCCTCTAAAAGCTTCGCCACCTATTTTCATGTACAACACCTCAGAAGATGTTTCTATAATTTCTGTTCCTGTCTTTGATACAAGGAGTCTTTTTTCAATGGGTATAAAATCCCAATTTTTTTGAGTTTGGTAAAATATGTAATTTTCCAAACTTGAGGGTACTTTGGTGTAATTATGAGAGTTATGGAGTTATGAGGGTACATTATATAGTTTTCTAAAAACCTAAAGGGTATCACATGTAAAAGTATGTATTCGCTAAATCGGACGTTATTTCTAGGTAGACATGCATACTAACATTGTTTAGAATACATGTAGGAAACGACAGAAATAATAGAACAAATAAACACACGAAGGAAAGGAATTCCAAAAACATACCAGAGACCATCGACAGATCTCATGAGAAACAGGCTCCATCAAGAGCCACGGAACACCCGGGACTGGAGCAGCCCAGGTAACGTCTCGGTAGACCACCGCCCGACCGCGATCCACCCCATCCTCGCCATACCAGTCAAGGTCCTCCCAGTCATCATGGTGAGGGCTGCACCGGAGAACGCCCTAAGCGTCGGTAAAAGTGACCTCCTCCTGGTCACCCTCCAGTCTATCAGGTTGAGTAGGGTCCATCTGTGTATATAGAAAGTAGTGAAAAAGTCGGAAAATCAGAAAAGCGGCAGGGCTTCCGCTCTTGAGAGAAGAGAGAAAGAGAGATATGGAGAAAGAGAAATGAGAGAATGAGGTGGAATGAGCACAGCAAAGGGCATATATAATACACCAGCTTGTCGCGCGACAAACAGACTCATTGTCGCGCGATAATGAGCTCTGTACCGAAATGTCGCGCTACATATTGGTCTCCTCCCTTGATTTTTTGACCTTTGTCTCATTTTATCTCCTGCAAGGATGCTTCAGAGAAACAGTTTTCGAAAAACTTGCTAAATACCTCACACCCAGGATGAAAATTCGGGAAAAAGACTTCTAAATCATCTCTCTAAAAAATGCGAGGACGAAATACAACGGCTAAAAATAATCTTTGATCTCCCAAAAGGACCGAGACCATCAATGAGAAAAAGAAAAATATCAAGATAAGACGGGAATAGAAAAAATTGAAAGAGTAGAAAAGAGAAAGAACCCGCATGAGAGCCCAAAGGGAGCGAGAGAAACAGAAATGCAGAGTGACAGGGAGAGCCACACCAAAAGTGACAGCTAGGCCAAAACCGGCTCAGGGCTTCGTTTTGGGTGAGTAAGGCTCTTGATCACGACAAAGGGACAAAAAGACTCCTGATCAAAAACAGAGAAGGCTAGAAAAAATCTTTCCCAAAAGAGGGAGAAATAAGGGCATCGAAAAATAGAATACGATGTGGGCCCACCAAAAGAGAAAACTAAAAAAGAGAACAGAGATCAGAGATTGAACTTTCAAACAAATTTTCTTTTCAGCACGATACAGAAGAGATGGTTTGAAAAACCTCGAATCATCACTCTCCAGAGAGCAAAAGAAATTCGAAAACTGTCTTCTGAGAGAAGTATCTTCGCTCAAGGAAAACATGAGAGTAAAGTTCAGAAAGATACAGGAAAACGGACATTCAGATAAAGATTAGACCCCAAGAAGCTCTTTTCACCCTCGCAAAAATTTCTCTCTCACACTATAGCAGTCTAAGAAAGACAACAAAATAAATTCACCAGAGTACAACACAAGCCCTCGCTAGAGGCAAAAATACTCACAAAAGCCCTCCCAGAGGCAATTTCCTTTCTTTTTTACAGAACAAAATCCCTCCCAGAGAGGCATAGTGTCGCAATGGTAGTCCTCCCACCTGAGGCAAGAAGAGCAAAGCCCTCCCAGAGAGGCACAGTGTAGCAATGGTAGTCCTCCCACCTGAGGCGAGAAGATCAAAAGCCCTCCCAGAGAGGCACAGTGTAGCAATGGTAGTCCTCCCACCTGAGGTAAGAAGAACAAAGCCCTCCCAGAGAGGCACAGTGGAGCAACGGTAGTCCTCCCACCTGAGGCGCAAAGTGAAACAAAAGGTAGTCATCCTATCTGAGGCTAATGGAGCAATGGTAGTCCTCCCATCTGAGGCGAGTGGAGCAAATGAAAATTCTCGAAAAAGGCAATGAGGTAACAAAAGCCCTCTCCGGAGGCAAAACCAAACACAAAGCCCTCTCCGAAGGCACTCACGAACACTTTTTGCATACGCACACTTCCTTAGAGTTCTTGCGGGAGCCATGGAACATGGTCTCTTCCAGTCGCCTCAATTCCTTGCAAGCAAGGAGCTTGAGTTGAGAGGGTCTGTAGACACCCCGATTCGTGATCCCCGCAAGAACCCTAACGACCTTCGAGAACTACTGTTTTTAGAGTCCGGGACCCACCTGAGCACCCGAAACTACTCCAAAAGGGTTTGTTGGCCAACAAACCTGTTTTTAAGTGGGATTGTCTCACGACATATCAGTACGTCACGCGAAAATCACTGATATGTCGCGCGACAATCACTCATATGTCGCGCGACAATCACTCATATGTCGCATGACAAACCCTCTGACCCCGACCATCCACTCTCTGACAAATCAGTCTATCAGAGACATCACTTCAGCCGTTTGTCGCGCGACATTAGACACATTGTTGCGCGACATATGCCCCTTTTGGGGAAGTGTCGCGCGACATACTCTTCCCACCAATATAAATAGGCCAACACCCCCAAGGGTTCAAGGAGAGCAACTTGGAATAGAAGAATTATTGGCTTATATATGATTTTCTAGTCTTTCGTCAAGTATTTTCTGTTACAATCTTATTTTTAAGGAATTATCGAATCTATTCCCGACACTCAACATGTCCCGTCTCTGGAATCGCATTCTCGAAAATATCTAAAAAAGGAAAAGATCATTATCGCCAGAGATCTCTCTGCCGCATTATATTTTCTGTCTTATTATTATTATTCTCGTCGGGACGGTAAAGAAAATCTCTTCTAGTATTTAAATTATATATTTGTGTACTTGTTTTACTCCTATGTTTAGTTCATGTTTTATTTGAATAAACTTATTGCCAAGTTACAAAGTAGCCTACCGTTTTCAAAACAAAAGACCCTGATAAAAACATTTCCAAATCAGAAGTATAAGTACATTATCATCCGGATAAAATTCTGTTTTCAAAACCCGGATTGATAAAGACTTATCTAGGAATTAAAATCAACATATCCTGTCTTTTCTATAGACTGCGACGTGTCTGATAAAACTCTCCTAAAAGGGTTCTAGTTCCATATTAAATTAGTCCCAATACAGAATCTGAACTTTTACAAAAGTAATTACAACACGAAAAAACCGTCATTATCTGAGGAAATAATATGGGACACTCTTTCAAAATAAAAGGTTTTGTCATTTGTATTTACATCTTTCGATAATAATAAAAACATCGGATCTCAGAATACAAAGGTTTTTATCCCTTTCCTCGCTTTTTCCCAGAAATTAGGGTTTTTCACTTGGAAAGTAGCAGACTGTCAGTAAAAGCATCCAAGTTTTTCAACATAAAATAAACGTATAAGGCCACTAGAGACCGAAAGGGCTAAATGGGTGCTTAACACCTTCCCAAACCATAATATAATTTTCGAACCCTATAGAATTCTGGTTTCGCAGACAAATGTGTAAAGAAATGCTTATCTGTAGCCTTTCCTCTTACACAACCATTTTGTCCATTTTCTTGTAAAACGTATTGGCGACTTTGAACGAACCCCCTTGTATCTAGAAATGGGATAGAAAGACACTCGATATGAACTATCAACACTCCGATCGAAGCAAATGGAACGACGGGATCCATTCTGACGTTTCAAACGCCTAACATACGGGAGCGAGTCCCGGGGGTCGCATTTGCGGATTCTCACATTTACGAATCCTTTTGTTTAGTCGTTAGAATATGAAAAATATATTTTTTCTCTTTATAATCTAGTTATTCTATAATACTTAGGTATTATACTAAATTTAAATTTAAAACTAGTTATACTAAAATTAATTAAATGGTATGCATCTTAACTAAACATATAGTTTTTTCGTGATTAAGAAATTAATAATAGCTCAAAATGTTATAATGCATTTTATTTAAAAGTAGGATTTTGTGGATTAATTTAGTAAAACATCATTGTTTTATATTCTATGAAGCATGGATATACATATATGGGTATCAGATGTACCGATACGGTGATACGACAAAATTAGAAATTAAAAAAATATAGGATATAATAAGTCTTCCATACGGATTATAAAAAATAATTATAATATATATATATATATTTAATTATTCAGGTATAAGAATTTTATAAATTTATGAACAATATCATTAATATTCATAAAACTAATGTAAAATATTAGAGATAATATATTTATTTATAAGTAGGGGTATATATGGATCGGATACCACACTATTATGCTTATCTTTTTTAAATATGCAATCCAAATCATTATCCCTATTTATTCGGATAGTATACTTAATTATTCTTATTCTACCGGATTCGGATAATATCCCTAATTTTTTTTTATATAACTATAATTATATATGTGTTGTCTTATGTTTTGTGTAAACTTTAAACTCAAATAATGAATTCTTTTATTTATCCTATACAACATAATTCACATTAAAATATAAGATAACCATCACATAAATTCAAATGACAAATCAAAGTTGAAAATCAAGAGCATTTAAATTTGATACCAGCAAATCACATATATTGTACATACGACTTACGAACTCTTGTTTAATTTATTCTGTTTAACTTTCTATATTTTTCTTAAAAATATGTAATTTCATAAATTTAGAATATTTACACATCACTCTCAATCCTCCATCTTTTGGTGATTAAATCTTGAAATGATCAATCTAACACACTAAGGGATTGTTTGTTTTGCACATTTGAAATCTATATAGAGACCGTTCATATTTTAAATCTGCTAAAAATGTAAGTTTGTTTGCTTAAGTGTTCATACCTTAATGGTTATATTTTTCTCTGAATAATTCAAAGGTAAAATTTTTACCTCTTAACCCGAATAAAAGATGTAAATAAATAATTTTTTTCCCCGTAACTATCATCAACTGCTCAATGGATATTGACAGAATAGTGGTCTATCCTGTAAGCTAAAAGCACATATTATGATTTTCAATTTTTGTCGTCTTATACATTTTTTCTTAGTAATGAAACAAGAATTGTGTAAGAATTAAAATTTTGAACCCTTATTTAGGCAATGGTAATATTTTGCAAGAAATAATATATAATATATATTTATATCGGTGAATCAAACCTTTAATCACTCTTTTTCCAAATTTTATGCAAGCTAGCAAGTACTACGTACAATCGTTTTAAAAAACATCCCCCAATGTTTTTACGATGAAAGTGGTTTGTTATTTTCCTTTGAAGTCGAGACTGCAGCGTCTATACATGTCTCCACACACTGCAAAAGAAATGCGGTGGCACGGAGAAAGGACGATAGAGCCGGAGTATCTAAGACACTGACCCTGCAGAACCGGACAGCACAAAGATAGATCGTGATCTTTTATCGATAAACCCTTGGACCAGTTGATACGAAGACAGTCCATTTATTCTTGCCACAAAAGTAATATTTTTTTAAAAAATAAAATAAACTATTTAAGTTCGTAAAAGATTAAATAAAAAAATGTTAATTAATATAAATGACTTCGTAAAAGATCAAATTTTCAAAGTAATATTTCTTAATCCATAAACGTTTAGATTTTTAGTCGATAACTGAAATAATAATAATAATAATAATAATAATAATAATAATAATAATAATAATAATAATAATAATAATAATAATAATAAAATATGTCAATTAATATAAATAAGTATGTTAATTTATAAATTATTTATACTATATATAAAAGTACGAATAACTTAAGTGTTTTTTATTTTTTTTATATTATAGTATTAGTATTTTAAATAAATTTAAACTTAGCTTTATTTTGTTAAACTAATTAAACAAGTTAAAAATATATTAGTATTAATATATCAAATAGTATATCACTCCATATACTTTTATATTAGTATTAGTAGTTTAAATAAATTACAAATTTATTTAATATTAATTTAAAATTATATTAGTGTTAATATATCATCAAAATTTAATATATTTAAAAATTTTAAAATTAAAATAGGCGACAGGACAATGTCTTATGTTTGTCTCTTTGAATTCGGTCTTAAACGACGTGCATGGACAATATTTGTGGCTTAAGGTTTAATTTTAGGCCATGTACGTTGACAATGTACGTCGCCTAAAGTTTGTGTTGTATATATATATACGTTATCCCCAATTTAGACCTAATCTCTCACTCTCACCTCTCGACCTCTCAGCCAGAACCCCCCCCCCCCCCCCCCCCCCTTTCTCTCTCTCTCAGATTCTCTCACGCTCTCTCAAATCTCTTCCTTGCCTCTAGGCAGTCCGGTCAAACCTCTCTCTCACTCTCTCCACCCGCCACACTGTCCTCCTCTTCCACCTCCAGCCTCCCACATTCCGACTCTACCTAGCGCCCCACTACTGTTCGGCCTCACTCCGGCAGTCCGGCCTCACTCCGAAAGAGAGAAACGGTGTAGGGGGTCTGTTGTTCTTACTTCCATATCTTACTCTACATTCTCCTTCTCCAATGGAAATTAGGGCTTCAGAAATGACGGATTTTAGGGGCTTAGAAGCTTTCGATTTTCAGGTATATCTCCAAGCTGAACCAAGTTCTGTGTATATCCATAGCTTTTTGCTTTTACCTCAATCTCTCAGTTTTTTGTAATGGGGTGGGGGTACGGGTTTTTTCTTATTGATTTCTAATAAAGGAGGGGGGGGGATGGGGATGAGTACTTCCCCTAACTAGTTGCTCAATATCCCTAATTATTGAAAAAAGAGGTTGATTGAATTTGCAGCAGGATTAACTAACCATTTGATGGGTATGCTTTTTCCAATATTAAGCTTCTTTGTTCTTTTCTTATGCTTACTTTTTGACACCCACCAATTTAGATTTTTCGAACACATTTCTTCCCTGTGGGGTATGTATCAATGTACATATATATATATAATTGAGTAAATGAATTGTCGAGAGCCATTCAATATATTTGGTAGGTACTTGGTTTCTGTTAAAACTGGAAGTACTTTGTTTCTTTTAGAGAAAGAGAGATTTGTTAAGGGGTTTTGCTGCTGGATTTGAAAGTAAAGTGACTTTGACTGCTCACCAGTTGGTCCATTTCTTTGCCAATTCATTATACGGTTTGGATACTTGGGTATTTGGTATATGCCTCATACTTGATGTTCTATGATTGTCTATGTTTCTTAATTATTAATCCACTATATAATATGTATATATATTACGCTTGTTATGGTTCAAATTTTTCTTCCGTTTTTTTTAATTGGAGTTCTAGTGTACAAAACTACAGATAGAGACCCTTATGTAAAATTGATTAGTTGGGATGTCATACCTCTAGTACGTTATTACGTTCTCAGTGACGTGTAACACTTAATTTGAAAAGAGCAGAAAGGTAGTACCTATTTGGTGACTAAACATCTTAAATGAGTGTAAATCGAGATTCAATCATAGTATTGCTAAACAAGTTAAATGTAGAAGAAAACATCCGCCTTAAGTCCTAATAGTAAAAAGAAAAATGTACTTAACAGTATCTATGGTACGAAGTGGGCTACTTCCAAAGGATAGAAAGAAAAAAAGAAAGATACACAAACTTTATCTCAGTTGGCTTTTGGGTAATGCTTATTATAATGGTCTTTTGTCTCTCAGTTATGTGTGCTTATAAATTTATATGGTGATAATCTTGATTTGAATATTAATGATATATGTGTGTATTTGCTTCATAACTTGAGCCCATCTTCAGGAGTCACCAACCTCTTTATAATCTTTTTATACCTCATAAATATCAATACTCTTGCGTATTTGCTCGTATTTGGTTTAATATTAATTTAGTTCTTTATTCTTAATTTGATATTAAACTTGCCCCATTGTTTCATAATATTTTGAATTTACCCTGTTATGGATGCCATTCTACAATTGGTGGTGGGTTTACAAATTATACTAGTAAGGTTTTGAGCAATATAGAAGGTAAAAAAGGCCAAAAGAAAATGTTACTGAGAGAGGAGAGTGGAGTCATTTTGTACATGACGTATATGTGTATAAACTTTAAAAGACACTGTCTCTCTTGAGTAGTACTAGAGCTTTCATAAGTATCTCCTTATTTTGTGAAAATTTGAAGACGACTGGATGTCTGGAAGTTAAAATACCATGTAAAAATTGATAGGAATTTTGAAATGGTAATAGATATGAAATCCTCAACCGGTTCCTTACGAACAATTTTGGGGATAGGTCATGATATCCTTAAAAAGATAAAATTTGAAGGTTAGTAGCTTCACCGTGCTGCACAAAGTAGAGTGGATTATTTTGGTTTTCTCGAAGAAAATCAATGATGCCCTTACTGTTTTCAATATGCAAAAACGATTCGATTTCTTTAATTAGGCGTTTTTGTTTATGTTACATACTTTGAATGGATTTCTTTAATCAAAATATTCAACTATTTACCCCCTAAAAATTGGATTTCAGTTCTTTTCTTAAAAGAAATATGCATTTACCACCGGGTGCCTTTATGACTTTATCCCTGTATTTATTGGTCATCTGCATTGTTTCCTTGTAAATGATTTGACTGACAAACTCAATTGGCATTGTGACTGTTTTTTGAGTAAGCAGTCCATCAGGAAGCTTTTACATACATGGATGGTCAGAAGGAATATGTGAAGATTGACCACAATGATTTGTACCCCTATCTCCTTGTTAATATTGGCTCCCTTGTTAGCATGATAAAGGTAATTTTCACCACAGTTCTTACTCAAGTAATTTATTTATAGTTGCTCCCTGCCCTATCACTGCGCCCTATCACTGCGCAACTAATTAATATCATTCTAATCTGAAGGATATAAATCAAGCTCAATTAAATTTAAATTTTCTTTAGAAAATGGTATATAGTTTACAGCTAGTTCTAGTGAAAGAAATTCTTGTAATTGAATTCTGACATCCAAAGACCACTTCAAGGTTGAATCCACCAATACACTGATCGTCATCCAAAATCAGTAAACCCAAGCCCCCCCTCCACCCAAAAAAAAATAAAGAAAAAGAAAAAAATTCACGACACTTAGAGAGCGAACACAAATTGATTAGAGATAGAAATGATTTCATGTTCAGAAATAACAAGAAATAATTTTTAAATACACCAAACTGACTGCAATACATTTTAAAAACAACCAAAGGCTTCTGATGATGAGGTGATTCAGTTTATAGGTTTTTACAGCCCCAGCTATCTCACAATGCTTAGTTGAGCTGCAAAATACCAAGGACACTTGCAATTTGATTTACTAGCAATGCAATTGCTTTGATACCCCTAGAATTACAATATCCATATAACTTGTCTTGTTTACATCTGAAAGCTGAATTGGTCTTGTTACATATTCAAAAAATTATATATACTAACAAATATTTGTATGTTCTGCAAGCCTCTTAATTTATATATTTAAAGATTCTAGCCATATTGCTAAATGCTCAAGAAGCTTATCTATCTGTGTATATATAATTAATCACTTTCTCATATGATCCTATAATATACATCTACATAGAGAAGTCGAAGCACAATTTACGATATTAATGTTTCTGTTACAAAGCATTGCACGAGATTAATTATGCTCTTCGAATGAGTATTCATGCCATTTCACATCATTTCAGGAAAGCATTGAGAAGGCGGCAATGAAGCAATAGTAGGTTAGAGGATTGTCAATCGGGTATGTCCTAAATATGTTCAATGGCCGGAAACAATATTTCAAAAGTGCCTTTTGCTACTCTTTTCCTTCACCATTTAATGTATCTTTTATTTTTCATTTTGTTCCAGGTTGTGTTTGAAGCACATTCACAAGATGCTCATTGATAGTCATGCTCAACGAAAGAAATATCCAATATAATTTAGTTGCATTTTGGTTTTTAGTATAACTTGGCGATAGTAGATGCTTATTAGGGATTAATGAACATATATATAGCTACATAGTTCATGAGATTGTGACACGCAATATATATAAGCATTATGTTTAGATCATCTTTTGAGACAATGTATTTTGATACTACTTTTGTAAATTTTGTAATCTTAAATATATCTCTTGCCATTTGAATTTTAGTTTGCTGGTGGTAGGTATTTTTGTTGTGTGTTCCTTATATATTTTTTATATTTGAAACCTTATGTAAATACAATTCAAAATTTTATTAGATATTGAGAATTATATGTTTGTGAACTAGCGTGTATTAGAATTATTGTTTGTGATTACAACTTATGATATAAAGTGCAGGTTTTTGTGTTTAAAATGCAGTTTCGGCTGCATGGATTACTGTATTTCCAGCACTTTTTGTAATTATGATTTTTCACTTAGGCAACGTACATGGTTTAGGTACGTAGCTAAAAAAGGGCATGGTCCCATTTTAGGCAACGGACAAACACAAAGCGCGTCGCCTATTCTCCCACTTAGGCGACGAACACAAAAAGGGTACGTCACCTAAGTGTATATCATAAGTGACCAACATAAAAGAGTACGTCACATAGAACATATTTCTAGGCGACAAAATCAAAAAGGGTACGTCACCTTAGATACACCTTTAGGTGACGAACACAAATGCTACGTTGCCTAAGAGTAAAACGTATGCGGCGAACAAGTGAACCTTAGGCGACAGGTTACACGTACGAGGTGTGTACGTCACCTACGAATCAGTTAGGCGACGCGCCTTTATTTGTACGTTGCCTAATGCATATATCGCGTGACTTAGGCGACACGTGGTTCGTTGCTCGAATCTTAGGCGACGTACAATGTACGTCGCATAAACACTTGCTGGGCATAGTGCATTTTAATAAAATTATATATATATATACACAAGTAGCACACATATCATGTATAGATAAAATAAAATAACTATATTATTTCATCAATCAAACTGGAAGGAAAAAAGGAGTTTGAACAAGTGAACTCGCATAGTTGAGAGAGGCACCCACTCGAACAGGAAGTGATCATAGATTCGAGTCTCACTAGAAAGTTGGAAAGATTTTTCATTATTTGTAGTTAAAGGAAAAGATTTAAATCTTCCTTTTTTTTTAACGAAAAAAATGAAGAAGAGAATGTTTGTCATATAACCAATTAGAGAAGAGAAAGTGAGTTTTCAGACTTTCTTGCACTTCTTTATTAGAATTCTTTTGGACTAATTAACCATTGCATTTTTGTTTGAAGTTTGTGTATGTACTTTGTGTATGTACTGGAAGTGAGATTGTGGATCCTATATTATTTGAATTTTTAAATGAAATACGATTTTTATTCGTGTTAAATTTTCCACGGGGTTGAATTTTAAATGCAATTTCAATCCATCGTAACAAGAGAAAAATAGGAATAATCCTACTTAGTGAAATAATCTTTGCCAAATGTGGATTATATAGAAGACCAAGAACAAGGCCTATCACAAGAATCTCCCATTTAGGTATTATAGATAGAGGCAGATTTTCATTACTTTAGCATAATTCCTATAATTTTACTATGCTTAATTATTGTATTAAAAAAATGTCACTAAATAATTTTACTGGTTATTGGCAACAAAATTATTTTTTATTAAATGTTCCTATTCCATGGTAACTCTACTTATAAGTTAACTTAAACTTCTTTTATAAAGATTAACGAGTGAGAAACAATTTCTCTCAAATTTAAATGGAAATTAAATTTTAGTGTCACCTTAAATAAATTCCTTCTTTTTTTATTAAATTTTAGTGGCAGAATTGCTCTATATGGTTTGGAAGCCTTTTCTATGGTTTCCCCGATATGGGAACTAAAAAAAGGTTGCAGCCATGTCAGATTTTTGCACAAAATATCACAACACAAATCTAAATTTTTTATGTACCAAGACATTTCTATTCATAAATATAAACATTTACAGGAGGAAGAGGTACACAATACATTTCATATTCATAGCACAATTTTCCGACAAATACAACAGATGAGACATAAATTTGATAAAAAAAAAAAAATTTTCAAAAAGCACAACCATTTTTAACTCAAATCTTACAAAAGGGGTTTACAACAAGTAAACATACACTAGTACAAATTACTAAAATTAGTTTCTTGATAGGTTACACAGACAAATGCTGTCAAGATTTTAATATATCTTGTTTCCCATACTCAGGGAGTTTGCTATAAAAATGGATGCAAATGCTTATGGGTTAGTGAATATTGCTACTACACCATTGGCAAAGTCGCACAAATGTGCCAACTTACTAATAATAGCAGCCTTTGTGATTTGGACAAGATAATGAACTAGTATTGTTAAGAACAGGGCAAATATGAAATATACGATCCAAAAAGGCTTGTAGGGGAGAAACACCGATACAAGGGAGGCAGGAGTGAGAATTCCAGAGAAGACAAGCACGTGGTTGAAGATTATTTGACAGCATGTAATGTCTTGGGCCATCACTATCATCCTCAGAATTATCGCGAATGCGTAGAGGCATAATGATATCAAAGAAATTATCATGTTGACATAGTGCGTCTCAAAAGCACCGGGAGATTCAGGATACTTCACTTGGATGAACACAAGCAGTAATCCGATGAAGGCGAAGTTCGCAGCATGCAAGGAAATACTCTGAGGGGTTTCTTCTCCACTAAACAAACAAACAAACAAAAAAGAAATTGTTAATATAAAAAGATATAGTACACAAGCCGAAAATTGAAATTACGTCAATCTCACGGGAACACATTTGCAACACATTTGCAGACAACTGAAAATTAGTTCATTAATTGGGCAACTTTGGCACGGGGCTTATTATGCTTGTGAGTGAAAAAAAGAACAAAGAAAATAAAGACATGTTGCCGAAAAGGAAAAAAGTAGCCCAAATAAAAGAGAACCAAAAATGGCCCAAATATATAAGAAATAAATCAATAAAGATAATTCAATTTATGTTTCTATATCAACTCTAAATTTAAAACAGTTCAACACGAATCTAAGATAAAGATGACACTATAACACCTCTGCAACACAGTCCTCAAACTCCTTGTTTAATCGAGTAAAGCTTTAAAGATCAATTTTTTATTTTTATTTTTTTAATATAAAAACATTTAAAGAAAGGAAAAAAAGGCAGTCAAAACCAGGGACAGAGGCGGTGGGAGATTCCAAATCTTATATAACTGCCTCCGAAATTGAACTAGAAATTCATTTCACAGAGCACATGAATGAATGCATTCTTTTTACCTAGGACTGCCAAAACAAACTTCAAAAAAAATAATCATAAAAGCTAGTACATACCGATTCATTAACAGATAGAAGAAATGAATAAATACTAAGCCTCTGTTTAATAATAATATAATAAAAAAAATATTTAATTTTCATTTGGATTTTTCCTTTCTTTTATTTTGAGTAAATTAAATCAGTGGCCACTAAATTATTAAATTATTATAATTGTTTCGATTTTACTCACTATATTATACATCCTGTTTCCAACAAAACACCAATTTCCTCTAATAATTTCTACCAAATGAAAACACTACCAAATGAAAACACACAAGGTATAAAACAGAGCAACTTAAGCTATTTGTGACAAATGACCACAATAAACTTAAACATAATTTTTGCGGTTTCACATGGGAGGAAAAATTGGTCGTCCAGCACTCTAAATGTGAACCACACATGTCCAATTCTGTCAAGTTTTTTAAACATATTCTGAGGATATTAACGGATAAAATAAAACAAATAAATAGATGAACATGTAAATCAAAATAATTAATAGTTTACTGAGTAAAATGAAATAACATAATAATTTAATAGGTAAATCAAACCAATTAATAATTTAATGAGTAAATCAAAACAACTACATAGTTGAAAGAATAGCGTGTTTTTGGGTGAAGCGTGTGCATTAGGGATTGGGCTCCTCTAGAGTGGAGGAAGAAAGAGCCAGTGGTACTAGCTAGCTACTCTGTTATTGTGCATCTCATGTAAGTGCGATACATATATATTCTCAAAACAGAGCCGACCTATGCACCATTATCGTCTCGCCGACGGAAAATCTATTTCTCCGGCAACCACTTCCGAAAACCCAATTTTCGCAGGAGAGAAGACACACACAGCTGACACCCCCACGCATACATATGTACATATACAGTTTATTTCTCAGCGCACAGATGCGTACGCATCTGTACATATTTCGGCAAATTTCCACCGGCCGCCACTCTCAATTAACTATGGTTGGTCTTTAAGTTTAAATTAAAAGAAACAAATGGAAAAGAAAGCGTATAATATTTAGTCTATCTCTCTCTACAGTGCAAAACTTTTTCTCTCACTCTACGGAAAGACTCAGGGCAAACCCGAGCTCCTTCTCTACAACACAAAGTTAATCATCGTCATCATCAACGGACAGAACATAAGACAACACAATCTAAATATTATAGCTTTTAGCTAAAGAGACTAGCCCCCATTTCCTTTTTACTTTGACAAAAACTCAAATGATCGAATATAAAACCCACCCAGACGACCCTACAAGGGGTTCACAATCGAAAACAAATTGAATCCCACCCAATTGAGACCCTAAACCTTTTTGGTAATTCAACTCAATTTGGTAATCTGATTGAACATTGGATTCATCAAAATCAAAACCATTATAATGATGACAAAATGAGGTTAAAAAAAAGCATTCAAAAAGTCTAAATAATCCACTTTAAGAGATTATAATCAAACAAAACTGAAATTAGACACAAACCCATTTTTCTTCATTGCAAAACTCAAAATTATAACAAGAAATCCAATATTCAAAATAAATAAGATCTGGAAAGCTTACAAATTTAATGGAGATGGAGAAAGCTCCAAAATCGGTAGAGAGAGAGCTCCAAAATCGGTAGATCGAAAGGGAGCTCCAGTTTGTTCTGTGTTTCCGTAGAGAGAGACTAAACAGGGGAGAGAGAGAGAGAGAGAGAGAGAAGGCGTTTCACTGTAGAGAAAAACTAAATATTGTAAGCTTTCTTTTGTTTTTGAGAGTTGGACCCGGTAGAAATTTGCGGAAAGAATAAACTGTATATATATAAAGTAATATAGAGATACAAAGAATCTGGATTGCCGGCAATAGCCGCCGGAGAGATATTGCTCAGCCTCAGAGATATGACACCAATATATATAGAGAGAGAGCGCACTGGAAAATGGAGAAAAACTAATACATAGATTATTAGTATTATTTTTGATACTGCTTTAAATGTAAGCCGCTTTCTATCTTTATCACCAATAGATTATTACGAGTATTATTTTTGATACTGCTTTAAGCCACTTTCCATCTTTATTACCAATAGATTATTATTATTTTTGATACTGCTTTAAATGTAAGCCACTTTCTATCTTTATCATCAATAGATAGGATAAGAAATAAAGCCACTTTCTATCTTTATCCCCAAATAGTTAGATTATTATTATTTTTGATACTGCTTTAAATATAAGTCACTTTCTATCTTTATCACTAATAGATTACTCATAAATACGTATTTTGATACCTTATTATTATTTTTGATACTGCTTTAAATGCAAAGCCACTTTCTATCTTTATCGCCAATAGATAGATTACTCATAAATAATTAAAACAAGAAATTCAATATTCAAAATAAATAAGATCCGGAAGGCTTACAAATATAATCAAGCAAAACTGAAATCAGACACAAATCCATTTTCAATAAAAACACATTATTCTTCATTACAAAACTCAAAATTATAACAAGAAATTCAATATTTAAAATAAATAAGATCCGGAAGGCTTACAAATAATTATGACAAGAAATTCAATATTCAAAATGAATAAGATCTGGAAGGCTTACAAATATAATCAAGCAAAACTGAAACTAGACACAAACCCATTTTCAATAAAACCCATTCTTCTCCATTGCAAAACTCAAAATTATAACAAGAAATCCAATATTCAAAATGAATAAGATCTGGAAGGCTTACAAATATAATCAAGCAAAACTGAAACTAGACACAAACCCATTTTCAATAAAACCCATTCTTCTCCATTGCAAAACTCAAAATTATAACAAGAAATCCAATATTCAAAATAAATAAGATCCAAAAGGCTTACAAATTTTACAATCCAATATTCAAAATAAATAAGATCTGGAAGGCTTACAAATTTAATGGAGAAAGCTCCAAAATCGGTAGAGAGAAAGTTCCAAAATCGCCAAAATCGTTAGAGAGAGCGCTCCAAAATCGTTAGAGAGAGAAAGTTCCAAAATCTGTAGATCGAAAGGGAGCTCCAGTTTGCTCTGTGTTTCCGTAGAGAGAGACTAAACAGGAGAGAGAGAAAAGGCGTTCCACTGTAGAGAAAGACTAAATATTGTAAGCTTTCTTTTCCTTTTGAGAGTTGGGCTAGGTGGAAATTTGCGGAAAGAATAAAATGTAAATATATATAAAGCAATATAGAGATACAAAGAATCTGGATTGCTGGCAATAGCCGCCGGAGAGATTTTGCTCAGAGATATATGACACCAATATATATATATATAGAGAGAGTGTGCTGGAAAATGGAGAAAAACTAATAAATACACTGTATAACTAACCTGATACAATCATTTCGACGTTGAAAGCGTTTTGCAACAGTGTCTTCACCACCACCATTCTCTAGATCCATCATCTCTGTCTTTCACAGTTTCACCCAAGTCACCTTACAATGCGTAAATAATTATACTATGCCTGCTATAATCAAAGATTAAATATATTAACAAAAAATGATAAAAAAAAAATCTATTAATTAATTTAATTAGCAAAATAACAAGCAGTTAAAAACTCAATATATAGAACTTATAAAAGATTTAATAACTAAAGAAATTAAAGTAAATAAAATAATAATTAAAAAAACCAAGTTTAGTTTAAATAAAAATTTAAAAATCTAGTTAAAAAAATCACATTACCTCGAGATGAGACAGCTCCGTAGAAGAGAGAAGAAAAGAAAGCCTGTATACGAATATTTTTCAAGAGCGCTTTAACGCGTCAAGATCATAGAGAGAATTTTTATTTTATTTTTTTTTGTCTATTTAACCAGATTAAGATTGTTAGACTGAGAGATTGTCTTTGTGAGAATGAGAACTAGGATGTTTTTATATAGAGGGATTCATAGAACATTCTAGATCTATCCAGTAATTACTCTTTAGTTAATATTTTTTTAATAAAATTAATAATAAAATTATTTATTTTAGGCACAATTAAAAAAGAGAGTTCTTAAAAAAAACTTTTAAAATTAGATTTCTCATCTAGAATACTTTCTTCACACTCCATTTATTTTTCAAAATTTTTTTTAATTCATTTAAGTGGTGAGCTGAATTTATTGATTGCATTATAAGAATATTAATTTTCGTTATCGCTAAAACTAAAACATAAAAATCTTATATAAATTAACAAAAACATTCTTCTCACATAGTTAAAAAAAAATTGTACTTCACCCTTAAACTTTCAAACGTATCACTTATTCATATTTAACAAAAAGTATTATACTTTTCGTATTTTACTAATCATTATAAAATTACACAATAAAATTCGGGTAAGCTTGTATATTTTTAGGTAAAATACTAAGTGTAATGGAAAAAAAATTTAGTATGTATATTAAAAATAATAGGCGACGATATTTTTATATCATTTTAATTTTAATTTTGACTTTTATAAAAGTAAAAAGAATAAAAATATGAGTGTATTTAAAAACACCCTTATACGACTTTCTTCATAGCTAAGCAAAGAAGGAAAGACAAGTAATTATTACTCGTAACAGATTTGAGTGTTTAAAATATGGTATTTGGTTAAATTTTGAAGTATGTTAAAAAGTGGATTTTGTTTTTTTTTTTTTTTTTTTTTTTTTTTTTTTTTTTTTAGTTTTTTTTCAACCAACAAAAAATCTTATAAATTTTTTTTAAAAAATAGTCACAATGAATCTTATTTTATAGATCTCAACAAGTATGTTTTAAATATATATATTTTTATTTAATTATGATTTTTTAATTTAAAGTTATGATATTTCAAAAAAAAATAAAGTAAAATAAATTTTAAAAAATATAAAAATTAAATTAATTTTAAATTAAATTTTTAAAAAAAAGAAAAAATAAGCCACCAAATATGCCCCTAGATTTTAAAATAAAACATCACTTAAATTTCAAAGTCGGAAAGAAAAAAAAATTAAAAAATCTGACGCGTACTTGACACGTCATCGCATCGTGTGTTTGGGTCGCCCAAATTGTGTCAGCATAGAAAGTATACACCAATCACCAGAATTAGTATGATCTAAGACCATCCGCAATGCATAAGGTAATAGTGTAGTGTAAAAATATAAATTTAGCCTATTAATAAAAAAAAATTGCACCAGGTAATAGCCAAATATACCTCACACGACATATGAAATGTCGTGGCCCCCTAATCATTACCGTATGCCTTTTACCCACCCCCACGTGACCCCCCTTCTTTCTCTCTTCATCTCATCTCTCTCTGCACTCCATTTTTTTTACGATGGAGAAAATACATCACCCCCAGCTCCGTTGATTACTTCCCCAATTTTCACCAGCTTCACTTGTAAGTGTAAACTTACTTCTATTTGGCTTGAGCTCGGTTATCTTTGAGATCCGGTAAAAATGCCGATCCGGTAATTAATCTGCCATTGTTGTCTTCCTTGAAGCTCTCAAAGTTCAGCTTGGCGTCCTCGGACCTTGCCGTAGCTCCTGCAGGTTGATCGTTGTCGTCGTCGTCGTTGTGAGTTAGAGAGAGAAGAGATGATCGCTTGGGGAAAGAATGGAATTTTAGAGAGAGAGAGAGAGTATAAATCCACCCACGACACACGATGTGTCGTGGTAATGTAAAATTGGCTTCACACGACACATCATGTGTCGTGGAAGGCTCCCTTCCCTGCCCCGATACATTATCTGTCGTGCTGTATATATAATTGTCGGCTTCTACATTTAGCTCTGCTTTAACTTTTTTGGCTTTTTTTTAGCCTATTACACTGCGCGATGGGGCAAGTCAGAACCCAAATTTGGCTTTTTTTGGCTTTTTAGCCTATGGGGTAGAGATGGTCTAACCATAGATCATAACTTAGTATTAACTTTTAAGTTTTAACATATTAAGAATTGACATTAACCTCGTCATTTTGAAATACAAATTTAAAAAATATTATTATTAAGCACATTTTTCGGCTCTTTAACACTTTTAAATATATATATATATATATATATAATTATTTTATTCACACGCACTATTTTTTTTATTTTTAATTAATAATTAAAACAGTAAATTTAAGTTAATAATAATTAATAACTTTAAATCATTTAAACTTAAATTAGTCATTAACCCCATTAATTAAAAACTATCTTCTTCTTCTTCTTTTTCTTCTTTTTCACTATCATCGAATTAAATACTAATTTTACCTTTAGCTTACAAAGGTAATTCAATATTTTTTACTTCCGGTAAAATCTCATTTTTACCTCCGGTAAAATCTCATTTTTAGTCCCGGTAAAATCTCATTTTTACCTTCACACCTACCACATCTCACCTACCTCGCCTACCTCCATCAAAAATTACCTTTTTGCCCTTCATTTATACCAAATTTACTTTTTTGTCATTCTCCATTTACCTATAAATACCTCACACCATTCATTCATTAAACGCACAACAAAAACACATCTTCCTTCTCTCCCAAGATCCATCCATCTCTTTCAAGAGATATAAAGCTATTGGCAATATAAAAATAAGTCAATTTTCGAGGGTCTTATACTCTCTCTTTTCATACCCAAAAAATACCAACAACCCTTATATACTCTCTCTCCTACACAATTTATTATTTATTCTGTTAAAATATTTGTAATCCTAATTATATACTTATAAATAGAATTAAGGAAATTATAGAGAGAGAGAGAGAGAGATTGGTAGCTTGTATTATCATCCAAATCGATTGCCTTTGAGCTAATACAAAGCAAGCACACACAAAAGGAGGACGTACTACCGGACTAGCATAAGTACTACCGGGAGAACCTATCTTAATAAAAAATGTCACGTGTTCATATTTATTTTTAATCAATTTCTGTCGATAATGTTCACAATCACTGTTCACATATACGGTGGTATTATTCACAATCAATGTTCACAGTTATAATCCAATTCACCATTATTTATTGATTAGTCGGTCGTTAATTATCTATTTTAGATTTTGACACCATCAGTTTGGCGCCGTCTATGGGAAAGACAGTTTCTCAAAGTCACATACCTCTCATAAAGCTACAAAAGCACCCAAAGTTTATTATGTTTTCTAGACGAACTCAGCCAGACCCCATACTGGCCCTACAAGAGCAACAAGCTGCTCTTCAAGTCCAGATTGACAGACTCTTAGCCCAAAGAAAGAGTCCCCGAGCCAGCTCAAGAAGCAGGTCGTTTTCAGTCTCCACATCTGTTAATGTTCACCCAATCCTTTTATCAGTCTCAGTCAGAGAAAGACTCGGAGACCGTGGCAGAGGATTTGGGGCGAGCCGCAACAAAACTGCCGAGCTCGAATCCCATCACTCCAGCTCTACTAGGGAGACCTCTTATGAGGAAGTTTTTGCCTCACCCCCTCTTCCACCAGTAAAGGACCCACGGATTAGCGTGGTTCGTGAGAGGCGCTCAGACGAAGTTTCGCGACATCGGAGCCCAAGCATAGGCCTACCTCCCCTCCCGTCAGCTCGGATACCAGGATGAGAGGTGGACGTTAGACCTAATGGGTCCATTTTTGATAGGATCTCTCTCAAAGAGTCAGTCAAAAAGGTCAAAAAAAGACTTATGTCGAGGATGGAGGCCCAAATGGCAGAAATGATGAAGACCGTGGGTCGTCTGACAGGGAACTCGGCAGCAGCTCTAGTTAGGGACTCTAAGTCCCCTTTTGCGGATCACATTCAAAATTGCCTGGTTCCCAAAAAATTTAGACTCCCAGCGTTGGAATCCTACGATGGAACCACTGACCCTGTGGATCACTGGCAACAATACGGAAACATGATGGGGCTCCAGAATGTCCCAGATGGCATAATATGCAGAGCCTTCGTTACCACTCTAAATGGGGCAGCTTGAACATGGTACAACAGCCTACCACCGGGGTCGATCCCAAGCTCACAAGAGCTCGGTACCAAGTTTATTTCACATTTCATGGGGACCAAGCGGCAGTCCAAAACCTCTACTCATCTTTTCACCATAAAGTAGGGGTCTACCGAGAGCTTGAAGGAATATGCTCGCCGTTTTAACCAAGAAAGCCTCATGATCACCGACCTAAATGAAGGAGTGGCGGTAGCAGCTTTCATGGAGGGAGTAACCTCACTATACTTCCTCATGACTCTGGCAAGAATGGCCCCAAAGACCATGTCCGAGCTCTTGGATGAGGTCAACAAGCAGATCGGCGTGAAAGAAACTCTGCAAGGAAGGAACCTGTCAAGCCTGTCAACCTTTTTATCCTCCTCCAAGCGCCAAAGGGGGCACAGCCCACCCCGCGGTTAGGAAAGAGAGGGTAAAAAGGGTAAGAAAGAATCAGACAAACCAGAGCCGAGAGAAGGCAAGGCACGCCAACATTTTACCCCCCTGACAGTCCCTTTAAGTGAGGTCTATGCCCAACTAGATCCGGGGCAGATCCTAAAGGCTCAAAAAATAAAGACGCCTGAAAAGAAAAAGGACGCAACCAAGTATTGCCGATACCATAAGGATCACGGCCATGAAACAGATGATTGCTGGAACCTGAAGGAAGAAATTGAGAAGCTCATTCAGAGAGGGAAACTCAGGCGATACGTAGATAGAAAGAAGGGGAACTCCCCCAGAAGCCAAATGAAAGGCACCAAAAAATGAAATCTTCATGATTGAAGGGGGCCCCTCCTACTCTGGGAACAGCAATAGGTCCAGGAGGGCCTACATTAGACAGGCAAAATCCTCGAGCTTAAAGTCAGAATGCTTCAGCTTTAAACCTACCAAAATGGTGAAGTATGATGTGAAGCAGCTCGTATTCACCGACGAAGATATGAGCGGGGTAAAGTTCCCTCATGACGACCTCTGGTAGTAACAGCGATGGTGGGCAATCACAATGTCCACAGAATCCTCATTGATATAGGGGCCACTTCCAACATCATGTACTACAGCGCCTTTAAGGTCATGGGTCTGACCACTGATCAGCTAACCCCTTCCTCGGTCACCTTGATTGGTTTTTCAGGAGAAAATACTAAATCTTTGGGAACAATTAAGCTCACTGTAACCCTGGGAATAGCTCCAAAACAGATCACCACAATCGCCGAGTTCTTGATATTAGATAGAGCCCCCCATTACAACGCCATCCTTGGCAAGGGAACGCTCAATGAGATCAGGGCTGCAATTTCGACTTGTAGCCTAATCATAAGATTTTCTACCCCACACGGAGTCGGGGAGGTCAAAAGAAATCAGGTTGAAGCTCGTAGCTGCCAGTTCGGGACACTAAAAGAAGTCAGAACTACAGACATTAGGGTTGTTGAGGTCAAAGTCATTACTGAGAAAAAATTGACAGGGACAGGAGAGCCTAGTGACACAGAGAAGTGGGAGATCGACACCTTAGATCCTAGGGATGAAGAAAAAGAGCTCCGCGGTGAACCAGTGGAAGACTTGGAAGATTTAGTTCTGAACCCTTCATAGCCCGACAGGATCCTGAAAATTAGTAATCGACTTTGAACAGAGATCAGAGAAGAACTTTATCAATGCTTACGGGCTAACGCTAATATCTTCGCATGGTCCCATGATGATATGAAGGGGATGAACCCGGAGGTCATGGTACACAGGCTCAATGCCGACCCCACTTTCAAACCCGTGAGGCAAAAGAAAAAAAAATTGCTGCAAAAAGGAATTTGGCCCCCAAAGAAGAGGTCCAGAAGCTCCTCCGAGCTGGTTTTATTCGGGAGGTCCACTATCCAAACTTGCTCTCTAATATAGTGCTCATAAAGAAGCACAGTGGGAAGTGGAGAATGTGCGTGGACTTCAAAAACCTAAATAAGGCCTATCCGAAAGACAGTTTTTCACTCCCAAAGATCGACCAGCTTGTAGATGCCACTACGGGCCACGAAATATTGAGTTTCATGAATGCATACTCCGGTTATACTTAGGTCAAAATGGCTCCAGAAGATAAAGAGAAAACCTCCTTTATCACCAATGAAGGCACGTATTGTTACAGAGCTATGCCATTCGGCCTAAGAAATGCGGGAGCTACCTACCAAATGGTGATGAACGCGTTATTTAAAGACCAAATAGGCAGAAACATGGAGGTTTATGTTGATGGCATGTTGGTTAAAAGCCTTAAAGCCCCAAACCATGTGGTCGACCTCAATGAAGCCTTTGCCATACTCAGACAGAATGGTATGTCCCTCAACCCAGTCAAGTGCGCTTTTGGAGTTAAAGGGGAGAAATTATTGGGCTTTATGGTCACTCAAAGGGGAATTGAAGCTAATCCAGAGAAGATACAAGCCCTTATTGACATGAGACTTCCATCCAAACCGAAAGAAGTCCAAAGTCTGGCAGGAAGAGTGGCAGCTCTTAACAGGTTCATCTCCAGAGCAACCGACAAGTGCCACCCTTTCTTCAAAACTTTGAGGAAAGCCTTTGAGTGGATTGAAGAATGCGAGCTGGCTTTCCAGCAGCTCAAACACTACCTCGGAACCCCTCCCCTCCTTAGCTTATCAAAGAAGGAGGAAGTTCTGAGTTTATACTTGGCAGTATCACGAACAGCAGTTAGTTTCGCACTGATAAGGAACGATGAAGGAGCTAAACTACCAGTATATTATACGAGCAAAGCTCTGCACGCTGCCGAACTAAACTACCCAAGGTTAAAGAAGTTAGCATATGCCCTGCTCATCACATCTTGAAAGCTAAGACCCTACTTTCAGGCCCACGCCATAGATGTGCTCACAAATCAACCACTGCGAAGAATTCTCGACAAGCCAGAACAATCAGGTCGTCTGGCCATATGGGCCATGGAACTCGGGCAGTTCGTGATTAACTACCGGCCTCGAACATCGATCAAGGGCCAGGCGGTGGCGGGCTTCATAGCCGAATTCACCTACACAGAAGAACAGGTTGGCGAGCCGCCAGAGCTATTGTCACTCCCAAACCCAAACACTTTGACCCCTACCACCTCGATGAACCTGTTGCCAGAAGTGCCCATATGGGTCTTGCACGCCGATGGAGCTTCCAATCTACAAGGTTCTGGAGCTGGTTTGGTGCTAATCACTCCTAAGGCCAACACCCTGGAGATAGCATTGAAATTCGTATTTAAGGCCTCCAACAACGAAGATGAGTACGAAACCATCATTTCGGGCCTAAGAATAGCTGGTGATCTGGGAGCAAAACAGATGGTGGTCTATAATGACTCCGCGGTAGTAATCGGCCAAATACTTGGTCACAATGTTGCAAAAGAAGAGTGCATGGCCGCCTACTTGACGAAGGCTAAAACGACAGCTCAGAGGTACTCTAACTTAGTTTTCATTAAGGTCCCACGAGCTCAAAACAATAAGGCAGATCGCCTGGCCAAGCTCGCCACGACTTCAAACTTACCAAGTGGGATTCACGTTGAATATTTGGAAAGAAAAGCCATAGATGAACCCTTGGAGTTAAACACGGCTCCAGTACAGGTCTGTAAATGCTAGATTAATCCAATTTTGAACTATCTCACTGACGAAATTCTCCCCAAAGATGGGAAGATGGCCAAAAGGATAAAATACATGTCCAACAGATATGTGGTCATCGAAGCAACACTGTACAAGAGAGGGTATGTCCTCCCTTTTTTGCTCTGCCTACACCCGCACCAAGCCCAAGCAACCCTGCTAGAGATTCATGAAGGTCTATGTGGAGGACATCCAACAGCTCGCTCACTAGCACTCAAAGTTGGCAGACAAGGCTATTTCTGGCCTACTATCTTACAAGACGCAAAGGAAATGGTAAAGAAATGTGACAAGTGTCAACGATTCGCCAACATCCAACAGCTCCTAACAGAGCTTATGACCCCCGTCAGCAGCCCTTGGCATTTCTCTCAATGAGGCATGGACATAGTGGGACCTTTTCCTCTAGGCAAAGGACAAACCAAATTCTCAATAGTGGCCATCGATTATTTCACTAAATGGGTTGAGGCTGAGGCACTAACAACGATCACCACCATGAAGATTCAGAATTTCGTGTGGAGAAACATCATCTGTCGTTTTGGTCTCTCAAAAATCCTGATCACTGATAACGGAAAGCAGTTTGACTGCGACCTTTTCAGAGATTTCTGCGAAGGGTATGTAATCGAGAATCATTACAGCTCACCTATCCACCCTCAAGCCAATGGCCAAGTGGAAGTCACCAACAGAACCCTACTGAGCTCATTAAAGAAGAGACTTGATGATGCCAAAGGAAGCTAGTCTGAAGAGCTCCCATCGGTACTATGGGCCTACAGGACCACCATCAGGGGCCCAACTGGTGAAACTCCTTTCTCTCTGACCTACGGAACAGAAGCAGTCATTCCAGTGGAGATAGGAGTGCTAACTTACAGAGTCAACCATAATGACCCAACTCGTAACGATGATAACCTATTGGCTAACTTAGATCTCCTCGAAGGAAAAAGAGAGCAAGCTCGAATCAAAGAAGAGGCATATAAAAGAAGCATGATCAAAAGTTACAACAAAAGGGTCAAGCACAGGAGTCTGAATGTTGGTAACTTAGTACTTCGAAAAGTCACCCTAGCGACAAAAATTTCTGAACATGGCAAACTCGCTGCCAAGTGGGAAGGTCCCTATGTGGTCACCAAGGTTAACTGACCGGGCACCTACTATTTGAGGACCATAGATGGTATGGAGCTCATGCGATCGTGGAACCAGAGCACCTCAAGAGATACTATCCTTAAATTAAGACAGGTTCTATCTTTGTAATAGTTTCTCTTTTATAGAAGTGTATACGAAATATTTTGTGTGACACATCATTCCCTGAAAATTACGCTCTGTAAAAAAAAAACCTTCACAAAGAGGACGGTTTGCTAACTTAAGAAGCCTAGTAATAAATAAGAAGATTGTCAGAATTTGCCTAAGTCAGAATGGAGCATGACTCTACTTAAGACTTAGCCAAAAATAACAAATTTTCCTTTTAAGACACCAAGGACTTCAAAAAAAAAAAACAACAAAACATATATATATATATATAAAATAAAAAATACCTCTAATTAAAGAGGTCAGTTTATTGGTGCACAACTCTCTTACACGAGCACACTTACACTCTGAGGAGTCTAACTGGCGTTTGGAAAGAATCTTAGAAAATTTGCTTAAAGTCTAGGGAGCACAACTCTTATAGACTTAGCCAAAATAAGAATAATTCCTTACATACAAATGACCCAATGAAAATATGTTCCACACCAGGTCCCTCTTGGGAAACTGCCAAAAGACCTCTAACATCTTTACTAGATTTATTTTATCTCTTTTGCCTTTACCGTTTTACTTTGAGTGTGGGGGAAAAAGAGATAACCATTCATATATGGTTTGTTCAATCTCACAATAACAACTCAAAACAAAACATAAAAAGAGCACACAGAAGATATAAAAAAAATAAAAAAAAATCTAAAACAAACTTGTTTATTTACTGATGAAAGGAGATGTTACAGGTGGAATATCTACGGAACACTTGTTTAAAGAACAAAATCCTCGTTAGAGGTGCATACATTGTCTGGGTTGAACGGTATGCTATTGAATGATAAGCAGATATGTGTTGGACTCCTTCTTCGCAAACAAAAAGACATGAAAGTGGATGGGTAGATAACTTATTTAATCAAAGAAAAGGCTGAAGAATCCGAAGATCATTAGTACCAAAATTCAAAATAGTACTTAAATCAGAAGAAGAATAATCAAAAAAATTATGGCGAATATCCCCTAAAGCTGTCTAATCAGGGCCTGTTGTTTCGGCAAAGTCCGTAACAAAATCATCTAGCGAAGATTGCGATAAAAGACCGTCCGAGGCAGCCTGGTAAACGGCGTCCAAGGTAGCTTGGTTACATGACCGATTCGAAAATGACGGCAAATCCACTTCAGTCAGAAGAGCCCCACTTTTTATAAGATTCGTGGTAGTCGAAAGGATATCCTGCACACCCTCTTCTGACATAAGGAGCCTTAAAAAACTTCCAGGCATAGGTTCTAAAAGATCCACGGCAATCGAAATAACATTCGGCACGTTATTTTCTGCTGACGAAGGGAACCTCGAGGAACCTCCAAGAGGAGTAAATGAGCATAACGGGTTAACGCAGGAAGACCCCCTTCTAATCGAGTCTCTAATGCCGTCACCTGTGCCTGTAACTCTTCCACCTTCTGTTTAAGAGAAGCAAGGAGAGTAGTACAGCCTTTAGTGGGATTCTCGATTCTCGCCGTGGCTTCAAGAAGATATGAACTGAGAGTCTCAAGATGTTGGTCTTCGGGGATATCTTGCAAAAAAAGATGCAACGTTCCTCACCCCGAAAACAGTGAAGATTGTGTGATAAATCCTGACGATCAATTATATTCCAAAAAAATTTAGCATAATTGCAAGATAGAGGACATCTCTTGTGGCTATAAGCGCAAGCCACACATGGAGGACCTGTAAAACGATGAGTGTTCGACATTATTTTGGTTAACTTTTGTAAGAGAAACTGTATTACAAAAGAGAAAAATGGCGTTAGAAGAAATGGATGGTGTGATGGAAGAAATGGATTGGGTCTAAAGGAACATGAAGAGGGAGAAGGGATAAGAGCACAGCTTTCGAGTTCGGAAAAGAAAGAAAAGCTGTCTAAAAAAGGAGAGAGGGAAAGGAGCCTCCGACAGGGAGGATCTCGAGAAATTTTTTTCGTTGAAATGGGGCCGACAACAAAAGATGTGCCAAAAGAAAAAGAAGAAGAAAAATAAAAAGAAAAAGAAAAAGAATATATATATATGCGTGTATGAAATAAATAGTTGAAAAATGCCCGAGTAGGATGAAACTATTTATGACCAAAAGTATAGCGAGCTTTACATATTAATGTTCCAAGCTCTACGACTTGCATCAAATGTCTAACGAGTTCTACACATTGATGTTTCGAGCTCAACGACTAGCATCCAAGATCTAGCCTCCTTGAACTAAGACTCGAGATCAACGTCTAGCTAGCCTTACATAATGATGTTCTAAAACTCTAAGACTAATGATCAAAGTCTAGCTAGCTTTACACATTAATGTTCCGAAACTCCACAAACTTATGGTCAAGGGCTAACAAAGCCCTACACATCGGTTATTCGAGCTCTCCCCATGATTATCTTCCTCGACAAAGTACCTGCTTTTACGCCTTAGTTTTGAGCCGGATCATTTATCCTTCACATTCAGCTTTTAGCATAAAAATAAAGGATAGGGAGCAATTGATGGGGTTAAATACTAATTTTACCATTGGCCTACAAAGGTAATTCAATATTTTTTACCTCCGGTAAAATCTCATTTTTACCTCCGGTAAAATCTCATTTTTACCCCCGATAAAATCTCATTTTTACCTTCACACCTACCACACCTCACCTACCACACCTACCACATCTCACCTACCTCACCTACCTCCATCAAAAATTACCTTTTTGCCTTTCATTTATACCAAATTTACTTTTTTGCAATTCTCCATTTACCTATAAATACCTCCCACCATTCATTCATTAAACACACAACAAAAATACATCTTCCTTCTCTCTCAAGATTCATCCATCTTTTCTAAGAGATATAAAGCCATTGGCAATACAAAAATAAGCCAATTTTCGAGGGTCTTATGCTCTCTCTTTTTATACCCCAAAAAATACCAACAACCCTTATACACTATCTCCTACACAGTTTATTATTTATTCTGTTGAAATATTTGTAATCATAATTCTATACTTATAAATATAATTAAAGAAATTATAGAGAGAGAGAGAGATTGGTAGCTTGTATTATCATCCAAATCGATTGCCTTTGAGCTAATACAAAGCAAGCACACACAAAAGGAGGACGTATTGCCGGACTAGCATAAGCGCTACCGGGGGAACCTACCTTAATAAAAAATGTCACGTGTTCATCTTCATTTTTAAGCAATTTCTGTCG
This sequence comes from Lonicera japonica, assembly GCA_021464415.1. Taxonomy (NCBI): domain Eukaryota; kingdom Viridiplantae; phylum Streptophyta; class Magnoliopsida; order Dipsacales; family Caprifoliaceae; genus Lonicera; species Lonicera japonica. The sequence continues at coordinate 7,501,739 of CM038468.1, read as the reverse complement.
ATACTGTTCGCAATCACTGTTCACATATACGGTAGTATTGTTCACAATCATTATTCACATATACAATGGTATTGTTCACAATCACTGTTCACAGTTACAATCCAATTCACCATTATTTATTGATTGGTCGGTCATTAATTATCTGTTTTAGATTTTGACACCATTAATCGTCATTCCACCAACGCCCCCAGTGCCGCTACCGCCACCATCCAAATCATAATCCCTCTCCAAAATTAATAGGATACTTAAATTTTTGTTATTTCTTTATGTTTCATTTCATTCATAAATCATTTGACGAAAAAAAAAATCCTGATACATGACACAGATAAGTTTGTCGATTTAGATTCATCACACATTACTTCTTTTTATCTTATTATCAGTTTTTATTTAATTTACCGTGCCGGATGGCTAGGATGTCATAATTTTTATAAAATAAAATATTAAATAAAACAGGGTTGTCACACAAAATTACACCATGTTCACAAAAAATGCATTATTATATTGTATTCATCAATACCCCACCAAAATGTTTTCCATTGGCAAAATAATCACAACGCCATACATTACCCTAAACCATCAGATTCTTAATCAAACCATTGGCAAACCCAATTGTCAGAGCCTTCATCAGCGTCTACACTCGGATCTAGTATATCAGTATAAAGGAAAAAAACGAATCAAGCTGCCAACACACCTACATGAGCCGAAAAGCCCCCTTATTAAGAAAGAATCAAGCACTATTCCCATACCAATCAAGCTGCCAACACACCTACATGATCACCAATCTGAAGCAAAAGAATAAGATAATAGAGAACAGGACTCCACTCCTTTGAGTTAAAAGCGAAGGGAGGAAAGCATTATTCAACGATGATGCCCTCCTCTTTTGCCATTCTTTTTATGTGAAAAAACAACCCTACATTACCTTCCTTAACTTCGCTAAGGAAAGGATGGGATATAACTCTGGATCTATATTCCCTTTTGTATTGGTCCTGCCTATTTGAAAGCAGTGCCCTTTATAATAAAGAATTCCAGCTAGGCCCAAGAAAGCACTAGCAACTTCCACGGTGCAATGAACTCTTCGTTGTGTATGTGGTCACGAACTGCTGCGAATCTTTCGCTTAACACGAGTACAATACATTGACGCGCCGTTACACTTCCTCCGCCTTTTCTTATTATTCACCCTATTTGGTTAAACATTTTAGGTGGCCATTTTAGAAAGTTTTTAAATTTAAAAAGAGAAAGAATTTATCCAAAAAAAAACAAGAGCATGGAAATTTAATTACTAATAAAAGGGGAAAAAATAGAAAGAATTTAATTTTATCAAAATGTCGTTTTTGACCATTTTTACTATCTATATAATATGATTTGCTATTATCAAGAATCTAATCATCGCTTTTAAGCATTCTACGGCTGGGTTATCACCGACCCATCTTTTACTTATGTTAACATTTTTAAAAAATTATATATCTATATTATAAAACATCATATTTGACCAATTTTTTTTTCAAAAAATATAATAATCTAATGGTTAAAAATACACATGTTATGATGTGCATTACTTCTACACTATTGAATGAGTTTTATACACACATCAAGATGTCACATCAAAGTTAAAACACTCACACTAATAATATATACACAATAAACTCTCACACCAATAATTTTGTCTACATTAAAATATATTCCATCCGTCCCAAATTGTTGGTCCTTTTGGGAAATTCAACTTATTAAGGACCCAACATCATTATTGTACTTTTTGCTTAATTTACATTAACTTTCTCTTTTTACCCTTTTCTTTATTCAAAACTTTTTCTTTAAAAGTGAAAGTACAAAAGGGCAAAATAGGTATGTATTTATTTTTTATGGAAAGTGGACATTTATTTTGGGAGATCTAAAAATGGAAAGAGGGACTAGCAATTTGGGACAGAGGGAGTACTAATCTAGATCAATTAAACAAGATATATCATAACTATAGAATTATGTTAAAAAAATAAGAACAATTATTGAGTAACAATGACGTAATTTTTGTGTTCGTACAATATTAGTTATTTCAGTCTATAGTTTTTAGGAGTTTCCGCGATACATCAGTCTATTCTTTGGACTATTTTCAAATAATATTGACATAAGTGGTTTGATTATTTTCAAATCCGGCCTTGAATTTAATTTATTAAAAAAATAATTTGCCGAGATTTAAAATTTTTGAAACAAGTCGATCAAATCCCCTCTAATTTTTGTTTTTTCAGCATTAAGATATAGTGAGCATACGTTTCAGTTGTTCAAAACGCGTCGGTTTAGATTGTCAAACATTAAACATTTTTGTTCCGTTATCGGATCATATTTATTTCATCGTGTCGGAAGGCACGGGTATACCTTACTCTATATTATAAAACACCATATTTGACCAATTTGTTCTTCAAAATGTATAAGAATCTAATGGTTAAAAATACACATGTTATGGTGTGCATTACTTCTACACTATTGGATGAGTTTTATACATACATTAAGATGTCACATCAAAGTTAAAACACTTACACCAATAATATATACACAATAAACTCTCACACGCCAATAGTTTTGTCTACATTAAAAATGCTATAACTTAAAATAATAAATTCAAAATTTAATAAAAATTTAATATTTAAAATATACTAATCTAGATCAATTAAACAAGATACATCATAACTATAGAATTATGTTAAAAAAATAAGAAAAATTATTGAATAACAATGACGTAATTTATGTGTTCGTACAATATTGGTTATCTCAGTCTATTGTTTTTAGGAGTTTTCGCGATACAGCTGTCCGTTCTTTGGACTATTTTCAAATAATATTTATATAAGTGGTTTGATTATTTTCAAATTCGGCCTTGAATTTAATTTGTTAAAAAAATAATTTGTCGAGATCAAAATAGGTTGAAAAAATATGATTAAAAGATTCTTTAAAAAATTTAAAACAAGTTGGTCAAATCCCCTCTAATTTTAGTTTTTTTGGCATTAAGATATATTGAGCATACATTTCGGTTGTTCAAAACGCGTTGATTTAAATTGTCAAATTAACATTCAACTTTTTTGTTCCGTTATTGGATCATATTTATTTCACCATACCGGATGGCACGGGTATACCCTAGTATATATACAAGTAGCACACATATCACGTATAGATAAAATAAAATAACTTTATTATTTCATCAATCAAACCAGAAGGAAAAAGAGAGAGCTTGAACAAGTGAACTAGTATAGTTGCGGAAGTTATCCTAGATTCGAGTCTCACTAGAGAGTTGAGAATGGTTTTCATTATTTGTAGTTAAAGGAAGAGATTTACATCTCCCTCTTTTTTTCTTCCTTTTTTTTTTTTAAAAAAAAAAGAAAGAGAATGTTTGCTAGATAACCAATTAGAGAAGACAAAGTGAGTTTTCAGAGTTTCTTGCACTTCTCTATTAGAATTCTTTCGGACTAATTAACCATTGCATTTTTGTTTGGAGTTTGGGTATGTATTGGAAGTGAGCTTGTGGATCCTATATTATTTGAAATTTTAAATGAAATACGATTTTTGTTTGTGTTAAATTTTCCACAAGGTTGAGTTTTAAATGGAATTTCAATCCATCGTAAGAAGAGAAAATTAGGAATAGTCCTACTTTGTGAAATATTTTTTGCCAAATGTGGATTATATTTCTGACCAAGGCCAAGGCCTATCACAAGAATCTCCCATTTAGGTATCATAGATAAAGAGGGAGATTTTCATTACTTTAGCATAATTCATATAATTTTACTATGCTATTGTATTAAAAAATTGTCACAAAATAATTTTACTGGTCATTGGCAACTAAATTATTTTTTATTAAATGTTTATATTCTAACGTACATCGGTTTAAATAAACTCACTCTACTTATGAGTTTACTTAAAAGATTTTTATGAAAATCAATGGAGTGAGTGTAAGTGCCATTTTTCGGCCTATAGTATTTTGGAGTATTTTGAGTCAAAAAAATTTAGTCATTCCTTCGTATCTAAAATTGCACATTCTCGGTCTTATTTTTTGAAGAGTGTTGAAGCCGTATCCTTGAAGAAAAAAAATTGCGAAGCTAAAAAGAGCAGGTATGTTTTTTATTATCCATTTAGAATATTTTTCATAAGTTTCAAACTTTAAAAGAATGAATTTTAATTTTTTTTATTGATCTTAAGTGTGTGTTTTTTTAAAGGGCTTTTGTCCTTTTATTATTATATTAATTGTCCTTAATTAATTTTTAATATATGGTATAAATTGTTGCGATGTGAACATTTTACTTATTTTTAATTGATTGTACATGTGGGTTTGTTAGAGCATCCATAAATTTATCCTACCCCTCTTCAAAGCAGACAGAAATGTAGGGTAAAATTTAGACAGGTTGAGTAGAAAACGAGTAAATTTACTATCTCACTAAATTTTAATCATACGAATGCGGCTCACTCGTATCATTCATACAAATTTAGCTTACTTGTGCCAAAAAAAAAAGTCATTCAAATGTGGGTCACTCGTATAAAGTCATACGAATGAACCATATTCGTATCGCCATATTTTTTCCAAGCTCATATGAGTGACCTTCATTTGTGAGACATTTTTTTTTTTTCGTCACAAAAATTATATGAGCGAGGTTCATTCGTATAATTATATTTTTTGCCTACCTATTATGTTTTACTTTAAAATTTAAAATTTAAGTATTAAACTATTAAATTTGTGTTAAATATTACTAGTTTCGCTGTGAATACTCTTATATTTTTTATTTGAGATTTTTTTAATGAGTTAGCATATTTCTTTTCTCCTTTATTTGTAACTTTTGGATTAAAATGATCTTGGTCCTTGATTGCTCACACACATATATTTCTTTCTCTCTCTCGAGTCCAAGCCACCAGCCGACACAACACACACTTTGAGGCCAAAAATTTTCTCCTCTCCTTCTCTCTCTCGTTTTCTCTCTCTAGATCTTGGAAGAACAAAAGTTTTTTTTGGCTCTTTTATGTATTAATCTACAGATTAGTATGGATTTCATTTTGAATATCTTCTCTTATCTTGAGAGAGAGATTGGATTTGCTTTTAATCAAGTTATATATATAATTTTTGTTGGATTCGAATTTGTATTTGATTTGGGATTTGCGGAATCAAAGATTTGAAGGTGTTGCATATTCTTTGAACCGAATCTGTTGTGTATTCACTGGGTTGGGTGTTGTGAAGAGCTGTGTTGTTTTCGGATCTGTTCGTACTCGGTAGTGCTGTTCTTGGTGATGTTTTTACTCGGTTGTTGGTGCTCGGTGGTGACTCAGTGGTGCTTATTTCAGATCTGTTCTTGCGTGGTTATTTTTCTTTCTAAAACCAGGTAATATTTCTCTAATTCTACTTGTCCTTAGATTCGAGATTTGCTATGATTTTTATGTTTAAGTTTAATTCTCGTTGATTTTCGTGCCATCTTTAGTGTGTATTTTGAAGATCTTGCGTGGTATATTTCTTGTAAAAAATCTGCTGGTCTATTAATTGCTGAATCTGTTTGTTAACTATTGCTGCGAAAATCTGTTTTTAAACTGCTTTCTATTGCTGCAGAAAACTGATTTTGTGTAGTGTTATTGCTGCGTAAAACAGTCCATATAAAACGTTTCTTGGTGGGTTTTAAAGCTGTTTTTTGTGAGGAAAATCTGTCATATAAATTTGTTGTTATTGCTGTGAAAATCAGATTTTATTTGATTATTAATAGCTGTGAATTTGAGACTGTTTTGAACTGTTATTTGTCTGCTGAATCTGGTCTTTTTTTTACTGTGAAAAATTGATTTGTTAGACCAACTCCAATGTAGCACCATTCCACCAAATTTGGTGTAATTTCTACACCAAATTACTCCAAGGAAGCACCAAAAGCCACACCAAATTTGATGCAATGAATAGTATTACACCATATTTTGGTGCAACACTATTCACCCCACGGCATCCCACCATTTTTTTTTGTTTCTTTTTTTTTTTCAATTTTTATCTTTATTGTTATTTACTTATAAATATCAATTAGGTCATTTTTATACTTCTAATTTAATTTTTTTAGTTTATTTTTTTAATTAGAAATATTAATAATTTGTTTTTTTTTCCAGTAATGTAATGTTTATTTCCATAATAAATATATTATGTTAATTTAGTGATTTTTAGTTTTATAAATTATAATTATTTAAATTATTATAAGTTAATTAATAATAATATCTATAATAAAATAATTAGTAAAATATAATAATTTATATGATGATATAAAATAATAGAATAATAAAGAGAATATTCTATTTTTGGAGAGAATATACTTTTTGGTGTTAAATTTGGTGTTATGGTTGGAGTTGAAAAAAATATGGTGTAAAAATGACACTATTTTGATGCTAAGTCAACACCAAAATGGTGTTTTGGGTTGGAGATGCCCTTAGAGTGAAATTGTGATAAAACTGTTGTGAAAGAAATTGGTTATTTGGTTGTATTTGGTTGCATTCTTTCATGCGAGTTAGTTCTTTACTTTTGGGGATTGTTTGGATTGTTTTTGTGAAAATTCTTTTGATGGTGGTGTTTGGTTGAGATTTTAAAATCAAGTTTTTAAAATTTCTACCAAAAAAACCAATTTTACTTGACGCTTCTTAAAATTCTCATCATTTTATTTTCTATAAAATTTTTAAAACATCATAACTTTAAATTCAAAAATCGAAATTAAATAAAAAAAATATATTTGAAACCTTTTCATCGAGATCTATAAAGTAAGTTCTATTGTGACTATTTTCGAATTTTTTTCATGAGGTTTTTTTTTAAAAAAATTGGTTGAAAAAAATTCCAACAAAAATTAGATTCACTTTTCAACATACTTTAACACTTTTCAAAAACTTACTTAAAAAATATGTTTTAAAATCTCAACCAAACAAGTATAAAGCTTTACAAATCTAAAACATATGTATACTTATATTTTTTATTGTGCTTCTTTGATATTTGATTCTTGTTGTGGGTGAGCTTATCTCGGATAAGTCTATTAGTGTTTTGTTGAGTTTATTGAGTCAGCTTGGTGAGGGAATTTGTGTACCCTTTGGTGTGTACATGATGTGCATTAGGGTCGTCTTCGTGTATTCTTTTTGTTCATTTAAACTCTTGTAAAACTTGTTATATAGTGGATTTTGTTATGGGGTAGGGTGCCTTCGTGGATGTTTCTCTCATGTTGAGAGTTTACCACGAGTTTATCACGTAAAGAACCTTTATGTTGTAATTGATTGATTAATTTCTATTTTTAGTTCATTAATTGCATCACTTTTACAAAAGGTTTTCAAGAATCTTGAAAAACTAAGGGTCCGTTCGGTAGCGTTTTTAGAGACCCGTTTTTGTTTTTTGAGTTAAAAAACAGATAAAAAATGCGTTCGGTGGGATATTGACAAAAACACGAAAAACGTTTTCAGAAAATGAATTCAAGTTTAAAGCGTAAAACGCAAAAACGTCAAAATGATGTTTTCACCATTTTCTGTCTTGCAATCTTTGTTTTCACTGTTTTCGTTCTCGAAAAATGTTTTCGCTATTTTCGTTCTCGAAAAATTCATTTTCTCATTTTCATTTTCTGAAATTATTCTCAAAAAACATTATCCGAAAACGTTACCGAACGGGCCCCAAGTTTTTTGCAAAATTTGGTTTTGACACTGTTGGAAAGTAAACCTCTGGTTTGTATTAATTTGGAGAATTCATTATAGGAATTTCAGTTAGAAACAATTTCTCTCAAATTTAAAAGGGAATTGTCTTTTAGTTTCACCTTAAATGAATTCCTCATTATTTATGTGGGGGGCAACACTATCCGGAATATGGAAAAATTGCTCTAGATCTATATGGTTTGGAAGCCTTTTCTATGGTTTCCCCAATAAAATTTGATAATTTTTACTACTATACTAATACTAGTATTTAGTTATGATTATATAGTGATTCAACAACACCCTCCCTCCCTTTCCCCAACTCCCTCCCAAAAAATGTAAATGTAAGTGTCACCATATGTATGACCCCATATATGATATTACTATTAATTACAATTAGAGAAATAACTTATATTTACCACTATATGTTGCATTCAATAGTAAAATCTTCAGAAGCGAACAAATGTATGAATGTAGTTAGGGGTGCGCATGGTTCGGTTAATCAAACGGTTAAATCGTCAACCAAACTGACTTTTTAGTTTTACGCTTAAGTTCAACTGAACCGAACTGTCAGAGCGGCTAAAACCGACGGGGCCATTTCGGTTTCGGTCGGTTCGTGCGGTCGGTTTTTGTGGGTTTGGACCTCGGGCCTAAATTAGTGTTTTGGGCCATTGGTTTATACTATTTGGAATTTTTTATATGTTTTTCTATTTCTTGGGCCTTATTTTGTTTTTGATTATTTGCGCATTTTCTTTTTTTAAATATTTATTATTATTGGAATTTCTTTTTAATTATTTAACTTATATTATTTTAAAGAAAACAGTTCATTAATTAAATACACCAAACCAATAGAAATGTAATAAGTGTACTAGTCGGTTCGGTTCGGTTTTATACACCAAAAAACCAATAACCGAACGGACCTACTTCGGTTGTCCGATTTCTTAATCGAACCGAACCTCAAAACTTGAAAAACTGTTCGGTTCGAGTTGGTTTTTCGATTTTTTTGGTTTTTTTGCACACCCTTAAATGCAGATATGTTTGAATATAAATTGATTTTTTTTTCACCTTAATGCAGAACCTTTTACAAACTAAATCTTTAGTGATAATATGGGAGCTAAAAATTTTTTGTAGTCACTTCAAATTTTTGTACAAAATTTCACAACAAAAATCTAATTTTTTATGTACAAATACATTTTTATTCATAAATATGTGCTTTTTGGTTAAAAAAATAATAATTCAAAAAGCACATAAAAAACACACCCATTTTTAACTCAATCTTTTAATACATGGAAGGGGCTATACAATACACAATTTACAAGTAAACATATACTAGTAGTTCAAGTTACTAAAATTAATTTCTTTACAGGTTAAACCTGTAGCTGGTTTCGGCACACAGACAAATGCTGTCTCAATATACAATCAAACAGAGTTTGCTATAAAAATGGATGCAAATGCTTATGGATTAGTGAATATTGTGACTACACCATTGGCAAAGTTACGCAGACGTGCCAACTTACAGATAACAGCATTGAGAAGAGCACATATGAAAAACATGAGCCAAAAAGGGTTGTAGGGGAGAAACACCAATAAAAAGGAGGTTGGAGTGAGAATTCTAGAAAAGACAAGAGCGTGGCTATAAAAATGGATGCAAATGCTTATGGATTAGTGAATATTGTGACTACACCATTGGCAAAGTTACGCAGACGTGCCAACTTACAGATAACAGCATTGAGAAGAGCACATATGAAAAACATGAGCCAAAAAGGGTTGTAGGGGAGAAACACCAATAAAAAGGAGGTTGGAGTGAGAATTCTAGAAAAGACAAGAGCGTGGTTGAAGATTAGTTGACAACAGGTAACGTCTTGGGCTGGTGCCTTCACTATCAACTAATCTTCAATCACACTCTTGTCTTTTCTAACATTGTAGTCTCAAAAGCATAAAGGCACAATGATATCAAATAAGTTATCATGCTGACATTGTGAGTCTCAAAAGCAGTGGAATATTCAGGGTACTTCAATTGGATGAACACAACTAGTAATCCGATGAAAGGTAAGTTTGCAGCATGCGAGGCAATACTCAGGGGGTTTCCGCTCCACTAATTAGAACAATTATTAATCAAAATTAGTTTGAAACATACAAAAGAAAAGAAATTCAGAATATAAAATGGTAGTGCACAAGCTGCGCTCAAATTTTAAGATAGTCTTTTGAAAACAGTAAATTTGATCATCTCTCATGGAATGGCCTTCAATGGTACAAAGGAGGTCATGTGTAATGAGCATGTTGGCCCTAAGCCAAAGCCAAATCAAATTTGAAATGATTGTAGCGGAATCTCATGATAATTCATTTATAGAAAACTGAAATTTGACAACACATTTGCTGACAACTGAAAATTAGTTTATTAATTGAAAGGTAATTACAATTTGGCTTTAAGGTAACTATGGCATGGGGCTCATTATGATTTTGTTATTGTCCGCTTCGCGACTAAGCAGCACAGTTTTTCTTTTGCTCATGTCTTAACTTGCTCAAAGAATTGAACTAGATGTTAACTTGTTTGCATTATATGTATATGGAGTGTGTTGGAAAATGGTGAAAAATTACTACATACACTGGCCCGTTTGGTTGTCCTTCAATTATCGAATTAGATAATTTACAATTAAATAATTTATAAAATTTTCATTTGGTAGTGTTTGGTTGTGTAAATTGAACAATTGTGAATATGATAATTCAAGTTGATTCACAAAAACTCAAATTAAGTCATTTCAAGTAAAACTTGAAATTGTCTAATTCTAGAATTAGATAATTTATTACAACTCTATTTTTCGAGAAAATCTAGTTTCTACTTGTGATGTTGATACATCTAAACAAAATTTTAAATAACATAGAACAATAGAAAACATGTTTTTATTCTAACAATCGGAATTTCTTGTTTAAGTTTTCCAAACACGACTTGAATTAGAATTGAATTATTCATAAATGAGCAAATTCACAATTCTTCAATCGAAAATTAACTAATTCTAAAATTAGATAATTTACGCAACCAAACGGCCCTTAACTTGATACAATCATTTTGAAGTTGAAAGGGTTTTGCAACATTGTCTTTACCACCACTGAGAAAAGTTAATATCACAAGAGTAATAATATATATTGGCCCTCAGCTCACAGTAATGATCTTAGAATGATATTAAAAGGGTAGAGAAAGAGAGATGAGAGAGCTGCGTAGAAAGAGGAAGAAAAGAAAGCCGTCTTTATATATGTTTACATATATTTCAAAAGCTTTGGTGATATGGATAACAGCGTTAGTACATACGGGTTTTTTTTTTTTTTTTCCAACCCATTCTCAGCATAAAGGTCAACCCCCACTTAGCATTACAGTACAAGTTTGTATTTGAGGAATGATTGCTGAGTTCAACGCTATCAATTGCCGAGTAATGTGTACATATTCAGTTTTATTGTATCGAATTAATGTGCACATGTTCAGTTTCATTATATTAAGTCAAAGTGGGAGTATTACACAGATGTATGAGGGTGGTAATAGCCCCACCCAAAATTTATTTTGGGTTGATGGTGTTTTTGATGAAGCTTCTTAATTTTTTATTTTTTTTGTTATTTTTTTCCCCTGATGAAGCTTGATGGGAAAGAAAAATTTAATTAATTTTATAGAAATTTAAGGTTAAAAATTTGATGAAAGCACATTTCATCGAAAGCTTCTTACAATTTTTTGATGAAGCTACTTAACATTTCATGGTATACTACTTGTTTGATGTTGTAGTAGTAGTAGTTAGTGTTATTATTAATCTTACTTCAAATAAATTTACAGGATTGGAATAACGTGGTTGCGGAGTTTTAGTGGATAAGTAATACAGATAGAAGAGGATGGGGAATACATATATATATATATATATATAACAGGAGCATCAATGAGGGAAATATACATATTCAATATATAAAAAATGTTTCAAAAATATTAAAGGGTTGGAATAATTATGTGAAGTGTCAATACCACCATCTTATTTTATTATATTTGTAGAACAAATATAAATCTTAATTTGAGACTATTTGGATAGAAAAATAAAACTCTTAAAAAAGCAGAATATTTTAAGTTCGGGTTAGTTGGAATTTTTGAATATTTAATTTAAAATGCAGTCTTAAGTTAGAGTTTTTTAAAATTATTTTTCAATTCGATTTGTGTTTGGTATATTATTTAAAAAAATTAAAAAAATTATAATATATTTTTTTTATTTATTAAAAAAAAGTAATGGGAAAGAAAAATTAAAATTTTAATGAAAGCACGTTTCATCAAGATCACCTCATTACACACAATTTTATCTACCCATCAATAAATTATTATATGTTATTTTATTAAAATATTTCATCAAAATCAGTACTACATTCACATTATTAAAATACTTATTTGTTATTGTTTTGTCAATAGTATTGATAAGTGTTTATAAATATATTTTTTATGATATATTAATACGTAGAAAACAAAATTTTATCATAAAATTTTTTTATTATTAAAAGAATTCAACACGTAAATTTAGCATGATCAATATTTACTTAAATTTAATCACAAAGTTAAATTAAATTAATATCTAAGATTAACCATATATACCTAGAATAAAAATGGCATAAGGAATTCTTTCTCTCTTTTCATTTTTAACAAAAGGCAACAAGATTTGATGAATTAAAAAATATAAAAATAATAACAAAGTAAAATGAGAGAAGAGAAAGAGGATGTAAAAAAAAAAAGGAAATTTAAACTTGTGACGGCCTATTATGTTAACATTATTATGTTAATGTTAGTTGTACTTAATTTATTTTTAACCTATAGTGTAGATCGTTGACCTATTCCAACACTTTACTTATTTTTGATTAATTGTATATGTGAGTTTGTTGTACTCCTCATATATTATAATTTTTTTAATGAGTTAGCATATTTCTTTTCTCCTTTATTTGTCACCTTTGAATTAAAATGATCCAGGCCCTTTATTGCTCACACATATATATTTCTTTCTCACTCTCTTGAGTCCAAGCAGCAGCAGACACAGCACACACTTTGAGACCAAAATTTTTCTTCTCTCTCGTTTTCTCTCTCTAGATCTTGGAAGAACAAAAGTTCTTTAGGCTCTCTTAGACCTTCTGCAGTGCGTAGGTTAAAATTGCAAATTTAGCAGTTTTTGATGCGCAGCGCGTAAGGTATTTGTTAAAAAGGGACGGTAAAATGGTATAAAAATGGTAAAAATGGTAGGAGACAAACATTTCTGACCCACGACGGAATGATTGTCGTGAGAAACTGACAACACCACGCGCGATGTTCTGTACATCGTGTGATGCACAGTCAGCATCACACGATGTACAGTCCATCGTGTGATGTTGGGGCCAATTTCAAAATTCAAAAAATCCAGCCGTTAGCTTTAACGGATGTTTTAACTTTTTGCAAACTATAAATACCCCCTACAATTTTTAAACTTTCACATATTCATCTCTTTCATATATTTAAAAAAATTCTTTGTTTGTATTTACTCTTCTGTTCCTATTAAACTAAACTTGTTAACATTTTTTTTTTTACGTTTACAAGTTTTAATTTTTTTAATTATGTATAAAAATCGAGGAACAAATATTCAAGTTTTTGAAGATGAAGCTTTATGTCGTGCTTATCTTAGTGTAAGTGTTGATCCAATTCAAGGTACTAATCAATTTTTGGATAGCTTGTGGCAAGTTATTACTGTCAAATACCATGAAGAACCTGAAGTTTTACATCGAACGACACAATCCTCTCTTCAATCGCGATTTTCCGTTATTACTAAAGCTATTGGAATATATATTTCAAAATTATCGCACGCAATGAATAATGCTGGCAGCGGAACAAACGAAATGGATTGGGTAATTTTCTATTTTCTATTTTATGTTTTATATTTTAATTGATATTTATAATTTATCTTCAAAATATATGTTTTTTTTAATTTTTCTATCGTTGTACTTATTATTTAATTTTGAATTTATTTAATGCAGGTTCGGGAAGCTCAAAGAGCATACCATTTAGAAAATGGTAAAGCTTTTAATTTCGATCATTGTTATCAAATTTTGAAAGAGCACCAAAAATTTAGTTTGAAAACAACATCTTCAAACAGTCAACACTCCCGCTATGGTCCATCTGAAGATAGCATTGGTTCTTCGATTAACATAGGAGACGATTCTTCCCCGATTACTATTGAAGGCCCTGACGCAAACCGACCAATAGGAAGAAATGCAGCAAAGTTAGACAAAAAAAGAAAGGGAAAAGCTAAATTATTAGCTTCTGAAAGGGCTGAATTAGAGAGATCAGAAGCATTTAATAAAATGTACGAAGAAAAGGTTGCATTGAATGCAAAAGCTAATGAAGAAATGCGTCTTCATATGTCTCGCTTAGAAAATTTTCGAGAAGAAGAAAGACAAAGAAATATCCGTGAGGAGGCAAGACGAAACAGGGAAGTAGAAATAGCTGAAGAAAATGCATTAATGTCAATGGATTTAACGCGTATGAGTGACCAACAACGTGAGTTGTACAATTACCGTCTTCAAGAATTTCTAAATCGAAGACGCCAACAATCAGAGCAAAACTATCCGGGCAATCAATACTTCTGAGTTGTGTTTTTAATTAATTAATTTTATGGTTTTATGGATGTTATCTTAATATTTCTTAATTTACCAATGTGATTTTAATTTTATGCTTGTAATGCACTTTTATTTTAAGGTAATCTACTTGTTATATGCAATGTTTATTTATTTAACATTTGGTTTGCACTGTTGTTTTAAAAGATAACGAGTTTCATTTCATATAGAACAAAGCACCATACATAATACATTATTCTTAAAACATAATTATATTGCTCCCAACATTATATAACATTATAAATAATTATGAGTTATCTTCGTCGGATGAAGAAACATCATCCGGATATGTTTTAGACTCCTCAATTTCATATTCTTCAAACGCGTGGTCTTCCCAATCTCGAGGGTGAATATCCTCATTAAATACTAAACCTGGATTTATACGCCTCAGTTGAGCCTAGTGTTCTGCGACCCTTCTACATTCTTCGGCTCGTTCTTGTAAAAGTACAAAAATTGATGTCCGAGCGGCTAAAGAAGGTAATAATCGATACCTAGGATCGAATTCTGGATTTTTCAACAAAGTTGAGAATAACTCTGTTGGGACATACTGCCAGAAATGCTTGTCTCGCCACTCTCCTCCTCCATACAGTTTTAGTTTTTTTTTAACCCAGCGAGATAGATGTGTCTTCCAAAGGGTTTTTGTTGCAAATACATGTGGGCTTATTCTACCACCATCTTCATAAGTTGCTATTATTTCTCTCCATTTTTCTTCTATTTCCTCATCCATACTAATTATTTATTTTTCAACTAACAAGATGGACAATTGTGTGAATAAGTCAGTGAATGTCCTCTTTATTTATAGAATGAAATATCCTAGCAAATATAAGAGGATAAGAAATCTAATGGGATCAAAAAATCTAGAAAATATATGTAAAGAAGATATGAACATCTCCCGATGTGTTTAAAAGATTCAAAAGGACAAGAAAATCTCTGACAAATATCAAAGAAGATAAAAAGTAATTTTTATAAAATCTAGGAGTATATTAAAGCTGATACAATTATAATAATTTACAATACTATTTTTTTTACATATCATCAATAAAAATTCATTAAAAGCATTAACCATTTAAAATAATTTTTTAAACATTTTTATATGATTAACTCACATTTGAAACGAAAAACAGTACATTAAAATATTATTAACTCACATTATCAGAAATACAATACATTAAAATATGATTAACTCACATAATAACAAAGAGAAAACATTCAAATACGATAGAAAATACATTTTTTAAATATAAAATACAGTGGAATATTCTAAAAGAAGTTGTAAAAACACACTAGATCTAAGAAACACACAAAACTATGATTCAGAATGAATTGCCCATATGTGTTCTACTAAATCTGCACGCAAACGATTGTGCGTGCTAGAATTAGTCATCTCATTACGACGATGCATGTAATTATTAAAGACCACCGTAGGATCTCGCTGTAAGGGTGGAAGTTCTTCAATTTGATCGTACTCACATTCCCAATCTAATCTCCGTTCATCATCTATAATCATGTTGTGCAATATTATACATGCTTGCATTATGCTGCTTAGCGCTGCTTCGTTCCATAATCTACCGGGTTGCCTTATTATAGCGAATCGAGCTTGTAAGATTCCGAATGCTCATTCTACGTCCTTTCTAACACTCTCTTGTGTGGCTGAAAATACTTTCTCTTTCTCAGAATTAGGCATTTTCATACTTTTGACAATAGTAGCGTAGCTCGGGTATATACCGTCAGCCAAATAATATCCCATACTATATACATTGCCGTTTATTTCATAGTTGACGGGTGGAGATCTACCATGTAATAAATCTTCGAAAACATTTGATCTCGCCAAAACGTTAAGATCGTTGTTCGCACCTGGCATACCGAAATATGAATTCCATATCCAAGTGTCGTATGAGGCAACAGCTTCTAATATTATTGTTGGCGTGTGCTTATGACCACGATATGATCCTTGCCACGCAACTGGGCAATTCTTCCACGTCCAATGCATGCAATCAATACTTCCAAGCATTCCAGGAAATCCACGAGCTGAATTTTCAGTTGAAAGACGCTGCACATCTGTTGTTGTAGGCGCTCTCAGGTTCTCACTGCCAAATACATTAATAATAGCATTACAAAAACGTTTTAATGATGCTATCGAAGTGGACTCACCTATTGCAAGGTATTCTCCCCATATATCGGCGCATGCCCCATAACACATATGTCGAAGTGCTGAAATTATTTTTTGGTGAGGGGATAAACCGAGACGGCCTAAACCGTCAGGTTTTTGAACAAAATAATAATCATAATTCGACACGGCTTCAAGAATGCGGTTGAATAGTGGCCGTCGCATTCGAAATCTGCGCCGAAAATCTGTATCAGGATAAACTGGATTTTCAGCAAAATACTCTCTCCAAAGCCTTGAATGAGCAGCCTGCCTTTCTCGGAATTTATATCTTTTTATAGATACTTCAGTTGTTTCCAAAGTATTAATATTAGATATAGCATTTTGCCTCCTCATTTCATTATATGCAACAGCTTCATCATCATCATCATCTTCATTTAATTTTGCCATTTGTTGAGATAACAAAATTATTTCTTCATCTACTGTATTTTGTCCATAAAAACCTCTTGAACTAGAAGTAGACATAATTTATTTTTAAAAATATTTTATAAGAAAATAGTGCTATTTGAAAAGATAAACGGAGATACTGGATTGAAGAATGTCATTTGAATAAATTGTATGATTTATAGAAGATTGTCTATAGAATTCATTGTAGGTGGAGTGGACAAAACGAATCAATAAAAATATTTTGGCAGCCTGACAATATTCGTTTCTTTATCTTTACGCAAAAAATAAAAGAGCAGCCTGACAATATTCGTATCTTTATCAACTGGCAAAATATTTTGGCAGCCTGACAATATTTTGCCAGCCTGACACCTTTGTTTCTTTATCTTGGAGTTTTTCATCATGCTTTGTTTATTTTTTATTTGTGGACCCTAGAATTATTTAATAGTTTATACTTTTTCCCCAATACCATTTGTCTACATATAATAAAATTTTTGACCCTATATTTTTTAATACTTTTTGTTTTACACCCTCCTTTGTTTTTAAACCGTCAGGTTTTTAAAAGATAATATATATATATATATTTAGATATATATATTATCTATTAACTTATTAAACTGCAATATTTGACATAAAAGATAACTGGTCCGAACAATTAATTAACAAATCAGTTTGCAGTAAATTTTATAAGCAAATAATACAATGACATACTTAAATTATTAAATATACCTAATTATCTTCAAACATAATTAACTTGCAATATTTGACATAAAAGATAACTGGTCCGAACAATTAACCAACAAATCATAACACTAAATTTCAGAAGCAAACAATACAATGACGTAATTAAATTAGATAATATAACTAATTATCTTCAAGGCCAGGCCATTGTGAATATGATTGGAAGTGCTCGTCACGCAACCGTTCTATCTCGGCGTCTTTTTCCCTTATTTGACGATCTTTATCCTTCAATTGTTGTGCCATTTCACTTGAATGCATGAGTAATTGATGTTTTAATTGGTTTGTACAATTCATTGCATCTATGTAAAGATTTCGCCATGTAGCACGCGACTGCGTCATAGCTGGAGGGGCCTCTATTGAAGGTTTATCTCGTGGCAAAGATAGTTCAATTGTTTCACAATTTGAAGTACAAATGCTATAACTCCAATGAGGAGCAACCGGTTGCGAAGCAAACGATTGTGATGAGGAAGAACCACCTTGACTGTTATAAACCCCCCCTACCACCTCTTGTGGCGTACATGGCATTTCAACATCACGCCCAGCCAATGCCGCATATCCAACAATGTCAACATTAACCCCTCTACCAATTGGTGGTAATGATGGTCCGCCAGAAACATATGTCCAATATTCTTCATAAAGTTCTTTCGTCGCTTCAGAAATGAACATATTACATGGATCCCAACCATATTGGACATAATGATTAAAAACCTCTCGAGGGATCTTTGTCATTTTAACCGGAGGATCGTTAGGAATCGCAATTCCTCCAAAAATTTTTCGGTAGCACCGTTCGCCCAAATACCATTGTCCTCCGAGTTGGGGATCCAGTAACAAATACCTGCATCGTGAAACGTGTAATGAATTTTGTTGTATCAGAAATTGCATTGCCAAATCATTTGTGTAGGGTTGCCAAATAATTGATTGCATTGAACGCATCTCCAGTTGTTGGTCCGCAATATCGAGATTAAACCTGACTGAATTTTTGGCAGTCTCAACATTTTCCAAACTCCATCGATGAATTCTAGGCCAAAGTAGAGGTGCTCCGGTTATAAAACGCGGACATTGAGTTGCCATGTACTCATAAAAAAAGAACTGCATTTTATAAAAAAAATATATTAAAATTACTTAATGCAAATAGAAATATAATAATAATTGATGGACATAAATCATATTTAAAACGAAATATGTACCTCAATTGGCTGCCAAAAGAAATTTAAACTTTTAATTAACCTTCGAGATGCAACATCAAGGCCTGAATACATTCTCGCCAAAATAGCTGATCCCCAGTCGTAACGGCTAATATTTTCGATATCGATGACATAGTTTGCCCAAAATATTGGGCAACAACTATTACCGTTGGGAAAAAATACATACCCTAAAATATAGAATATGAATAATCTAGCTACACCATCTGCCCCAATAGCTTCAATTATATCGTCACTTCCAAGATATGCGGCGATAAAATAACCTTTTACTGCTCCGGAATCTATTTCATCTAAAAAATATGGAAAATAAGTAGCTAGTATCCCATTTTCACCCGTTAATGTCGAATCCTCATGCACTTGAGGAAGTGGAAATTTGTCACCCCCAATGAAAATTCCTATTAAAAATATAAATTACAAAATATTTAATTAAATTTATTAAATTAAAAAATAAAATAAAATTATATTTATTTTTCTACATATAAAATTTGTGTTATATGTATGTATACAAAGTTGATATGTGTACCTGTTAACATGGTGAAATCAAGTGGTGTGAAACCTAACTCGCATGTAGGCAGGTGAAATGTATGGGTGGTGTCCCACCAACGTCGACAGCACGCTTCAACAACAGTACGATCAGAATTTGGCATTTGTCGTTTAAATAAATTACACAATCCAGAATTATCAAGCAATATTTCTACATCTGGATCTCGTGATAGCCTTTTATATATTCCACTTGCTTGGTGCCAGGTTGACCTTATGTAGAATAAACTACCTTCAGCTGTTCTCTTCATTCTCGAAATATGTTTTTCATTATCAACAACCCTTCTATAATTAGCAAAGGGGGACGATGAACTTGACGGCTGGGTAGTAGGAGTAGCACAATTTTCAGGCTGAGCACGACGTTCGGTTGATCTCCGTCGTGCAGAACTAGGCCTAGCAGCAGATGCAGTAGGCGTTGCATCAGATGTACCAGACCCACCTTCATCGGGAGGACTCGATATACTAGCTCTCCCGAAACATCTTTGGATTTTTTTCATTATGCTGAGAATAAATAATAGAATTTATATTATTTTAAGGTAATTTTTGAAGAGAATTATTGATTATTGATAGCAAATGCTATTACAGCTATTAACAAAAATTTAAGGCCAAACTAATATCAAGGGTCAACAAAAGAATTTTACTTATAATGTAAACTTTTTTCTTATCCAGTGCCTAAATTTTTTTTTATTATTTAACATTTCAAACTTGTAATATTACTTTTTTTGTAAAAGAAAAATAAATTCAAATACAAAAAAAAAGAATGAAATGTTCCTGAATAATTTTTTTACTTCATTTTTTTCATTATACGTGTTAAGGAACTTTTTATATTATATATAAAATGCTTAACTCACATAAAACAACTTAGTGATAGAGAAAAATATTTAAACAAATAAACAATAATATGAAACAAATAATTAATTTAATAAAAAGAATAAGATAATTGTACCTTAAATTTCTGCAAAATAACTTTGACGAGGATGCTCGAAATTGGTTTAAAACTGAAATTATTTTGATGAAGTGTATGGAGAGAAAATTAGAAAGAGTGATATGGGAGAGAATGTGGGGCAAATGTTTAAATAGGAAAAAAATTTGACCGTTAACTCGATAGATAGCCGTTGGAGGGTGCCGTTGGAGGTGGGATACCTCACGACATTTAGAATGTCGTGAGAGGAGGATGATGTGGCTGGGCGATGAAGTGTTCATCGTGAGGCAGTTTTTTTTTTTTTTTTTTTTTTTTATGCGCTGCAGAGACCCACTTACTAAATGGCCAAATTAACCTACCATTTTACATTATCGATTGCAGAAGGTCTTATTTATTAATCTAGAGATTAGTGCGGATTTTACTTTGAAAATCTTCTCTTACCTTGAGAGATATTTGATTTGCTTTTGATCAAGTTATATATATAATTTTTGTTGGATTCGAATTTGTGTTTGGTTTGGGATTTTCGGAATCAAAGATTTGAAGGTGCTGCGTATTTTTTGGACCGAATCTGCTGTGTATTCACTGGGTTGTGTGTTGTGAAGAGCTGCGTTGTTTTCGGATCTGTTTGTACTCGGTAGTGCTGTTCTTGGTGATGTTTATACTCGGTTGTTGCGGATGTTGGTGCTCGGTGGTGACTCAGTCGTGCTTATTTCAGATATGTTCTTGCGTGGTTATTTTTCTTTCTAAAATCGGGTAATATTTCTCTAATTCTACTTGTCCTTACATTCGAGATGTGCTATCATTTTTGTGTTTAAGTTTAGTTCTCGTTTGAGTTGATTTTCGTGCATCTTTAGTGTGTATTTTGAAGATCTGGTGGTATATTTCTTATGCAAAATCTGCTGCGTTCTCTATTGAATCTGGTCTATTAATTGCTGAATCTGTTTGTTAACTACTGCTGCGAAAATCTATTTTTAAACTGCTTTCTATTGCTGCGGAAAACTGATTTTGTATAGTGTTATTGCTGCGTAAAACAGTCCATATAAACAGTTTCTTGGTGTGTTTTAATGCTGTTTTTGTGAGTAGAATCTGTCATATAAATTTGCTGTTATTGATGTGAAAATCAGATTATATTTGATTATTAATAGTTGCGAATTTGAGCATGTTTTGAATTGTTATTTGTCTGCTGAATCTGGTCTGTTGATTTACTGTGAAAATTTGATTTGTTAGAGTGAAATTGTGTCAAAACTGTTGTGAAAGAAACTAGTTATTTGGTTGTATTTGGTTGCATTCTTCAATGTGATTCAGTTCTTTATTTTTGGGGATTGTTTGGACTGTTTTTGTGAAAATTCTTTTGATACTAAAGCTTTACAAATCTGGAACTTATGGGTACTTATATTTTTTATTGAACTTCTTTGATATTTGATTCTTGTTGTTGGTGAGGTTATCTCGGACAAGTCTATTAGTGTTTTGTTGAGTGTATTTAGTCAACTTTGTGTATTCCTTTTGTCCGTTTAAACTCTTGTAAAAACTTGTTATATAGTGGATTTTGCTTTGAGCTGGTGCATTCGTGGATGTTTCTCTCACGTTGCGAGTTTATTGCGTAAAAAACCCTTGTGTTGTGATTGATTGATTAATTTTTTGTTTTAGTTCATTAATTGCATCACTATCACAAAAGGTTTTTCAAAATCATGAAAAACTAAGTAAGCTTTCCGTAAAATTTGGTTTTGACACTGTTGAAAAGTAAATCTCTGGTTTGTATTAATTTGGAGAATCCATTCTCCATTGTGGGAATTTTAGTAAGAAACAATTTCCCTCAAATTTAAAAAGGAATCAAATTTTAGTTTCACCTTAAATGAATTCCTTGTTTATTTATGTGGAGGCAGCACTGTCTGAAATCTGGCAAAATTGCTCAAGATCTATATGGTTTGGAAGCCTTTTCTATGGTTTCCCCAATAAAATTTAATAATTTTTACTACTATACTAATACTAGTATTTAGTTATGATTATATAGTGATTCAACAACTCCCCTCCCTCTCCCCAACCTCCTCCCAAAAAATGTAAATGTAAGTGTCACCATATGTATGAGCCTATATATGATATTACTATTAATTACAATTAGAAAAATAATGATATTTACAGCTATAAGTCACATTCAATAGTAAAATCTTTAGAAGCAAACAAATATATGAATGCAATTATGTTAGAAAATGATATAAATTGATATTTTTTTACCCTAATGAATCATTTTGTCCAAACTAAATCTTTAGTGACAAATGTTGGTTTTGGTACACGGACAAATGTTGTCTCAATTAGGGGTGTGCACGGTCTGGTTGACCAGACTGAATAGCATAGGACCGGACTCCGGTCCTAAAAATTTGAAGACCGGACCGGACCGAAATGCCTGTTAAGACCGGACCAGACCGGACCGGACCATTCGGTCTTGGCTTTTTTTTTTGGCCCAAGAGTTGTATTAAGATCAAAAAAGAAAAGAAAAATGATGAATAAAAATTAAATAACATCCAAAAGATCAGTGGCTCAAGTATGGTACAAGTCCTTGGAAAACAAATGATCAGAGAATATAATCACTACTCAAAAGGGAAAAATAGAGCAAATCCCATGCTTATTTTCAACCTGGAACTAGGTCATTAACATTAATTTCAAGACTTGAGGTGACAAACAGATGAAATGGAGAGTAGCAATTTGGTACCATATGTTCTCATAATAATTGGGTACACTAAATAACAACTCGAGACAACTCAAATATTTGTAATGCAAGCCAAAAAAAGACTAGTAGTACTAGTAGTTGTATATTAAAGATGAGGCATTCCTTTTCCAGTTTTAGCATCGCATGTCTTCTCCAGAACCAGATCCATAGGAGTGTCCTTTGGGCCAGCTGCATGAAATTAACAAACCTTAGATTCATAATTACTTTCAAATGGGTGGGCATAAAGAAGGAAGATGATGAGGAGGGAGGAAGAGAGGAGGGGTTCTCTTTCTTAAATAATTATTAAGCAATTTAAACTTTGGCAATGTCATGGCATTCATATTTCTTCTGGAAAAGAATTATACAGAACCCCAAACTAAAAGATTCTTTCTAAGTTGACAAAAACTTGAGTTTATTAGTTTATAGCCAAGTATATAACAGAACCTAGCTATGAACTGAATTTATTAGTCCCTTTAGCCAGGTATCATAGATTATAAATTGAGATTATAAACTAAGTTTGTAATATATAATCTTCGTGTACCCAATTATTAGTTTATAAACTAGCTATAAACTAAGTTTATAATAAACTGAGATTATAAACTAGTTATGCCTAGTGTTCCAAAATCCAGATTTGCCTAAGTGTTATGTTTCTTATACATATTACATTTTATAAGCAAGAAAAGGGCTTTGTTTTTCTCACATGAAAACTCCTCCTTTCACTTGTCCTTTTCTTTCCAAAAATCAAACCCAACATAACAATAAACTAAAAAAATATAGTATATGCATGCTTCAGAATTAGCACCAATCAATACACAGAAACCCCTAAAAAATTGAAGGCAATTGCTATAATATGTAATTTACCCTAGCCTTTTTCTTCATCCCTCAAAGATTGAATATATCGTTCTTCACAACTGAACCAGTACTTTTCATTTTACTTTTATGTATAGGAATAGCCGAATAGGATATGTATAGGAATACTTGAATAATTAAACTAACTCATACATACATTGAGAAACATATAATAATAATAATAATAATAATAATAATAATAATAATAATAATAATAATAATAATAATAATAATAATAATAATACCGGAAGAAACATTCATTCATGAAGCAACACGTTCCTAAAATTAAGCTTCAAGCCAATGATTGAAATATATTAAAAATACCATAGAGAGAGATTTACCAGGGCGAGGAAGAGGAGAGCGGGAGAGGGATCGGCGGATCGACGACGGGAGAAGGATCGGATGAATCGACAGTAGAAGGTGAAGCCATGGTGAGAAACTGAGAATACGAACGATCAGCGACAGGGAGAGAGAGAGTGGTTTCAGTGAGCAGTGCGGGAGAGGAGAGCGGCGCTTTTGAGCGGGTCTTTACTCTTTAGGGTTTAATAAATACATTATATATTATTAATATATATATATATATATAATGAGTCCATTTCAGGTGCGAACTCACTGTTCACACCTGACCGTGCGAACTGGCCCTTTTGGCACGCTTTCCGATGGAATTTTTTGATGAAATTTTGTGGGGATTTTCTTCATCGTGTGTAGAACATCTCCACCAAATTTCATAAAAAAATTCAACCTGGAAGTGGGTTAAATACATGATTGAAAAATATTGGTCCAGAAATAAATATATAAAATCCAATATTTTTCAATCATGTAGTTAACCAACTTCCCGGTTGAATTTTTTGATGAAATTTGGTGGAGATGTTCTACACACGATGAAGAACATCCCCAAAAACTTTCATCAAAAAATTCCATCGGGAAGCGTGCCAAACGGGCCAGTTCGAATGGATGATCAAAAAATTTCATTCTTTGTTAAAAATTTTTGATCATCCGTGCGACCTGGCCCTTTTGGCACGCTTCCCGATGGAATTTTTTGATGAAATTTTGTGGGAATGTTCTTCATCGTGTGTAAAACATCTCCACCAAATTTCATCAAAAAATTCAACCGGAAAGTGGGTTAACTACATGATTGAAATATATTGGATTTTATATATTTATTTCTGGACCAATATTTTTCAATCATGTAGTTAACCCACTTCCCGGTTGAATTTTTTGATAAAATTTGGTGGATATGTTCTACACAAGATGAAGAACATCCCCACAAAATTTCATCAAAAAATTCCATCGGGAAGCGTGCCAAAAGGGCAAGTTCACACGGTAGCTCCGTGAACAGTAATTCGCACCTGAAATTTACCATATATATAATATTATTAATACCGGTCTGGTCCGGTCCGACCAAATCTTAAAAATCGAAGACCGAAGACCGGACCAAACCATTTCGGTCCTTCTAAATTTAGATTGGACCGGACCGAATTCAAATGGTCCGGTCCAAGTCGGTCCATTTTTCGGCCCGGTTCGTTTTTGGAACACCCCTAGTCTCAATATACAATCAAATGGAATTTGCTATAAAAATGGATGCAAATGCTTATGGATTAATGAATATCGTTACTACACAATTGGCAAAGTTGTGCAGATGTGCCAACTTATTGATAACAGCAGCCTTTGTGATTTGGAAAAGATAATGAGTCAGTATTGCTGCGAAGAGGGCAGAAATGAAACACATGAGCCGGAAAGGGTTGTAAGGGAGAAACACCGATAAAAGGGAGGCTGGAGTGAGAATTCCAGAGAAGACAAGAGCATGTTTAAAGACTAGTTGACAGCATGTAATGCCTTGGGCTGGTGCGTTCACTATCATCCTCAAAATTATCACGAATGCATAAAGGCACAATGATATCAAAGAAGTTATCATGCTGACATTGTGAGTGTCAAAAGCACCGGGAGATTCTGGGTACTTCAATTGGATGAACACAACCAGTAATCCGATGAAGGCGAAGTTTGCAGCATGCAAGGCAATACTCAAAGGTGTTTCCTGTCCACTAATTAGAACAATTATTAATCAAAATCAGTTTGAAACAAACAAAAGAAAAGAAATTCAAAATATAAAATGATAGGACACGAGCTACGTGCAAATTTTAAGATT
The DNA here is from genome assembly GCA_021464415.1 of Lonicera japonica. Lineage (NCBI taxonomy): Eukaryota > Viridiplantae > Streptophyta > Magnoliopsida > Dipsacales > Caprifoliaceae > Lonicera > Lonicera japonica. The sequence goes on along the minus strand of CM038468.1, from coordinate 7,475,795 downwards.
GTCTTTTGAAAACAGTAATTTTTGATCAATCTTTCATGAGATGGCCTTCAATGGTACAAAGGAGGCTGTGTAATGAGCATGTTGGCCTTAACCAGGGCCGAATCAAATTTGAAATTTGAAATGACTGCAGTGGAATCTCATGATAATTCATTTGCAGAAAACTGAAATTAAGTCAATCTCACGAGAACATATTTCAGAAAATTAGTTCATTAATTGAAAGGTAATTACGATGTGGCTTAAAGGCAACTCCGACATGGGGCTCGTTATGCTTTTGACATTGTCCGATTCAGGACTAAGCAGCACAGTTTTTCTTTTGCTCATTTCTCAACTTGATCAAAAGATTGAACAGGATTTTAACTTGCTCCCATTATATATATAGTGTATTGGAAAATTGTGAAAAACTGATACATACATTAACCTGATATCATCATTTTGAAGTTGAAAGGGTTTTGCAGCATTGTCTTCACCGCCACCATTCTCTATATCCACCATCTCTTTCTCTAAACCCCTCCGAAGTAGTAAATCGTGATCACTGAGAAAAGTTAATATCAAAAGAGTAGTAATATATATTGGACCTCACAGAAATGATCTTGGAATGATATTATAAGAGGAAGAAAAGAAAAGCTTTTGAATGATATATACATATATTTCAAAAGCTTTGGTGATATATATGGATAACAGCGTTGGTACTTACCTGCCGTGTTCCGAATATATATATTTATTAACGTTTGTACGTGTTTTTTTCAACTCATTCTCAGGACGAAGGTCAACCTCCACTTAGCATTCCAGTACAAATTTGTACGTGACGAATGATTGCTAAGCTCAGCATTACCTTTTATACTTGTTCCGACTATAAATTTAAGGTGGGGGCAATTGTCGCACAACAAAGTTCACTGTGACATACTCTACATTTAACTCGGTATATTTGGGCCGATTATATGATAATTTACTCGGTGCAATAGCGCCTAATTAATGTTGAGATTAAAAAAAATATGCTAACTTAGTCTTATGACATCGAGTAATGTGCACATACTTGATCTTATTGTACTGAATCAATGTACACATGCTCGATTTTATTGCACTAAGTCAAAGTGGGAGTGTTACAAAGAGGTATGGAGGGTGGCAATAGGCCCACCCTAAATTTATTTTGGGTCAATGGTGTTTTTGATGAAGCTTTTTAACATTTTTTGTTTTTTGATGAAGCTTGATGGGAAAGAAAATTTTAATTAATTTTATAAAAAATTAAGGTTAAAAATTTGATGAAAGCACATTTCAAATTATGGCCAGTTCTAGAACGCCAATGAAAAGCTTCTTATCATTTTTTGATGAAGCTACTTAACATTGCATGGTATACTGCGTGTTTGTTATATTATTAATTTTTATTATTATTATTATATATTATTTCAATATATAAAAAGTGTTTTAGAAATGTTAAAGGGTTGGAGTAATTATGTGAAGTGTCAGTACCACTATCTTATTTTATTATATTTGTAGAACAAATAGAAATCTTAATTTGAGAATATTTGGATAAAAAAATAAAATTCCTACAAAATGAGAATATTTAAGTTCAGTTTAGTTAGAGTTTTTGAATATTTAATTTAAAATGTAGTCTTAAGTTGAGTTTTTTAAAATTATTTTTTAATTCGATTTGTGTTTGGTACATTATTTTTAAAATATTCTAAAAGATATAATATTTCTTTTCTTTTATTTATTCAAAAAAGTAGTGAGAAAGAAAAATTTAATTAATTTTAAAATTTTAATGAAAGCACATTTCATATTATTGGCGATTGTGCGTGTTCTACACGCCAATGGAAAAGATCCCACCAAGGTCAAAAAAACGCGCCAAATCCGCTAGAAATCTAGAATCTAGAATCAAATTGTTATTATGCTTGTTTATTTTTCGACAGCTGACTAATGAAAAAATGAATTTGACATATTCTATAAGTGTGGTCCATATTAATTGAATAAAATATATTTAACTGATGAAGCCTTCATTGTGATGTTTTATATCTATGACAAAATTATGTAAGATATGTTTCAAGGTATATATAATTGTAACATAATTAAGAGTTATTAAAAATTTGTTCTCTTAAAGTTTATCCATTTTTACACTTTCATTTGTAAAGTTTATTTTGTGTAACGCTCGTCCTTAAAGTTTGTTTTCATTTTCACTTTAGTCCGAAAACTCCACTCGTCGTTAGGTTTTTGGATGAAAAATACCACGTGTGTCACATTCAGGCATTATAGCGAGTTATAACGGTTAAGAAACTGCAATTCTCTGCTATTTTTAACTCTACGCTTTGATTTTTCCCTAATTTGGTCTTGAGATAAACATATATGAGATTATTATAGTAGCTTATACATCTTACCCCGCTATAATGCCACGTGCAAAGTACATGTTCTTTTCCATCCAAAAACTTAACAGCATGTACAATTTCAGACTAAAGTGAAAACAAAAATTAACTTTAAAGATGAATATTATGCAAAATAAACTTCATGAATGAAAGTGTAAAAACGGGTAAACTTTAAGGAGGTAAATTATTAATAGTTCTACAATTAACTTCTCACCTTAATTTGATGGAAAGAAAAAAGTTAGATAATTGAAGTATTAATTTTGGTCATCTCTCAACAATTTAAAAGTGGGATTCTACCCATCAAGATCACCTCATTACACACAATTTTATCCACCCATCAATAAATTATTATATGTTATTTTATTAAAATATTTCAACAAAATCAGTACTACACTCACTTTATTAAAATACTTATTCATTATTGTTTTGTCAATAGTATTGATAAGTGTAAAATATATTTTTTATGATAAGTTAATACGTAGAAAACAAAATTTTATCATAAAAAAAATTGGTATTAAAAGAACTCAACCCGTAAATTTAGCATGATCAATATTTACTTAAATTTAATCACAAAGTTAAATTAAATTAATATCCAAGATTAACCATATATACCTAGAATAAAAATGGCATAAGGAACTCTTTTTCTTTTTTCTGTTTTAACAAAAGGCAACAAGATTTGATGAATTAAAAAAAATATAAAAATAATAACAAAGTAAAATGAGAGAAGGGAAAGAGGATGTCAAAAAAAATAGAACTAAAAAGAAAAGGATAAGGGATTTGAACTTGTGACCGCCTATTATGTTAACTTTATTATGTTAGTATTAACGTTAATTGTCCTTAATTTATTTTTAATCTATAGTGTAAATCGTTGATCTATTTGAATACTTTGGTGATGTTTGGTTGATATTTTGAGTTGAGTTTTTAAGTTGAGTTTTTAAAATATGGTGTTCGGTAGAATTTAGAATATATTGAAAAGTGGATTTGGTTTTTTTGTGAGTTTTTTTCAACTAACTAAAAATCTCATAAAAGAATTTCAAAAAATAGTAAAAAAGAATCTTATTTTATAGATCTCGACGAGTATGTTTTAAATATATATTTTTTATTTAATTTTTATTTTTGAATTTAAAGTTATGGTGTTTTAAAAGTTTTTTTAGAGAGAAAAAGTAAAGTGAAATAAATTTTGAGAAGTGTAAAAGTAGAGTTGGTTTTGAATTAAATTTTTTAAATTTGAAAAAAATAAATAAAATAAACAGATACCAAAGAGGGGCTTTACTTATTTTTGATTAATTGTATATGTGAGTTTGTTGCACTCCATATTATAATTTTTTAAATGAGTTAACATATTTCTTTTCTCCTTTATTTGTCACCTTTGAATTAAAATGATCCTGGCCCTTTATTGCTCACACATATATATATTTCTTTCTCACTCTCTTGGGTCCAAGCAGCAGCAGACGCAACACCCACTTTGAGACCAAAATTTTTCTTCTCTCCTTCTCTCTCGTTTTCTCTCTTTAGATCTTGGAAGAACAAAACTTCTTTAGGCTCTCCTATTTATTAATCTAGAGATTAGTGCGGATTTTACTTTGAAAATCTTCTCTTACCTTGAGAGATATTTGATTTGCTTTTGATCAAGTTATATATATAATTTTTGTTGGATTCGAATTTGTGTTTGGTTTGGGATTTTCGGAATCAAAGATTTGAAGGTGCTGCGTATTTTTTGGACCGAATCTGCTGTGTATTCACTGGGTTGTGTGTTGTGAAGAGCTGCGTTGTTTTCGGATCTGTTTGTACTCGGTAGTGCTGTTCTTGGTGATGTTTATACTCGGTTGTTGCGGTTGTTGGTGACTCAGTCGTGCTTATTTCAGATATGCTCTTGCGTGGTTATTTTTCTTTCTAAAATCAGGTAATATTTCTCTAATTCTACTTGTCCCTACATTCGAGATGTGCTATCATTTTTATGTTTAAGTTTAGTTCTTGTTTGAGTTGATTTTCGTGCATCTTTAGTGTGTATTTTGAAGATCTGTGTGGTATATTTCTTGTGCAAAATCTGCTGCGTTCTCTATTGAATCTGGTCTATTAATTGCTGAATCTGTTTGTTAACTACTGCTGCGAAAATCTATTTTTAAACTGCTTTCTATTGCTGCGGAAAACTGATTTTGTATAGTGTTATTGCTGCGTAAAACAGTCCATATAAACAGTTTCTTGGTGTGTTTTAATGCTGTTTTTGTGAGAAGAATATGTCATATAAATTTGTTGTTATTGATGTGAAAATCAGATTATATTTGATTATTAATAGTTGCGAATTTGAGCATGTTTTGAATTGTTATTTGTCTGCTGAATCTGGTCTGTTGATTTACTGTGACAATTTGATTTGTTAGAGTGAAATTGTGACAGAACTGTTGTGAAAGAAACTAGTTATTTGGTTGTATTTGGTTGCATTCTTCAATGTGATTCAGTTCTTTATTTTTGGGGATTGTTTGGACTGTTTTTGTGAAAATTCTTTTGATACTAAAGCTTTACAAATCTGGAACTTATGGGTACTTATATTTTTTATTGAACTTCTTTGATATTTGATTCTTGTTGTTGGTGAGGTTATCTCGGATAAGTCTATTAGTGTTTTGTTGAGTGTATTTAGTCGACTTGGTGAGGAAATTTGTGTACCTTTTGGTGTGTACGGGATGTGCATTGGGGTCTTTGTGTATTCCTTTTGTCCATTTAAACTCTTATAAAAACTTGTTATATAGTGGATTTTGCTCTGAGCTGGTGCCTCCGTGGATGTTTCTCTCACGTTGCGAGTTTATTGCGTAAAAAACCCTTGTGTTGTGATTAATTGATTAATTTTTAATTTTAGTTCATTAATTGCATCTCTATCACAAAAGGTTTTCAAAAATCATGAAAAATTAAGTAAGCTTTCCATAAAATTTGGTTTTGACACTGTTGAAAAGTAAATCTCTAGTTTATATTAATTTGGAGAATCCATTGGGGGAATTTTAGTAAGAAACAATTTCTCTCAAATTTAAACGGGAATCGAATTTTAGTTTCACCTTAAATGAATTCCTTGTTTATTTATGTGGAGGCAGCACTGTTTGAAATATGGCAAAATTGCTCTAGATCTATATGGTTTGGAAGCCTTTTCTATGGTTTCCCCAATAAAATTTAATAATTTTTACTACTATACTAGTACTAGTATTTAGTTATGATTATATAGTGATTCAATAACTCCCCTCCCTCCTTTTCCCCAACCCTTCCCAAAAAATGTAAATGTATGTATGACCTTACATATGATATTACTATTAATTAAAATTAGAAAAATAACGATATTTACAGCTATAAGTCACATTCAACAGTAAAATCTTTAAAAGCTAACAAATACATGAATGCAATTATATTAGAAAATAATAGAAATTGATTTTTTTTTTACCCTAATGAATCATTTTGTACAAACTAAATCTTTAGTGACAAATGTTGATTTTGGTACACAGACAAATGTTGTCTCAATATACAATCAAATGGAATTTGCTATACAAATGGATGCAAATGCTTATGGATTAGTGAATATCGTTACTGCACAATTGGCAAAGTTGCGCAGATGGCCAACTTATTGATAACAACAGCCTTTGTGATTTGGAAAAGATAATGAGTCACAATTGCTGAGAAGAGTGCACAGATGAAACACATGAGCCGAAAAGGGTTGTAAGGGAGAAACACCGATAAAAGGGAGGCTGGAGTGAGAATTCCAGAGAAGACAAGAGCGTGTTTAAAGATTACTTGACAGCATGTAACGCCTTGGGTCGGTGCCTTCAATATCATCCTCAGAATTATCACGAATGCATAAAGGCACAATGATATCAAAGAAGTTATCATGCTGACATTGTGAGTGTCAAAAGCACCGGGAGATTCTGGGTACTTCAATTGGATGAACACAACTAGTAATCCGATGAAGGCGAAGTTTGCAGCGTGCAAGGCAATACTCAGAGCTGTTTCCTGTCCACTAATTAGAACAAATATTAATCAAAATTAGTTTGAAACAAACAAAAGAAAAGAAATTCAGAATATAAAATGGTATAGTAAACAAGTTGCCAAATTATAAGATAGTCTTTTGAAAACAGTAAATTTGACCATCTCTCATGGGGTGGCCTTCAATGGTACAAAGGAGGCCATGTGTATGAGCATGTTGGCCTTAGCTAGGGCCAAATCAAATTTAAAATATGAAATGATTGCAGCGGAATCTCATGATAATTCATTTGCAGAAATCTGAAATTTCATCAATCTCACGAGACCACATTTGCAGACAACTGAAAATTAGTTCATTAACTGAAAGGTAATTACAATGTGGCTTTAAGGCAACTCTGGCATGGGGCTCATTATGCTTTTGATATTGTCCGCTTCAGGACTAAGCAGCACAATTTTTCTTTTGCTCATGTCTGAACTTGATCAAAAGATTGAACAGGATCTTAGCTTCTTCGCATTATATATATATATATGCCAAACTATGAGATATATGACACCAATATATATATAGTGTGTGTTGGAAAATGGTGTAAAACTAATAAATACACTAACCTGATAGGATCATTTTGAAGTCGAAAAGGTTTTGCAACAGTACTGTCTTCACCACCACCATTCTCTGTATGCGCCATCTCTCTCTCTAAACCCCTCCGAAGTACTAAACCACGATCACTGAGAAAAGTTAATATCAATCAAAAGAGTAATAATATATATTGCCCCTCACAGTAATGATCTTGGAATGATATTATAAGGGTAGTGAGATCGAGATGAGAAAGCGAGCTGCGTATAACTCAGAGAGATCGAGATGAAAAAGCTGGGTAGAATTCAGAGAGAGAGAGAGAGAGATGAGAGAGTTGCGTAGAAGAGGAAGAAAAGAAAGCCCGTCTATACATATATATATATATAGACGGGCCGTTTTCCGTGTGTATATATAGTTAGTACGGTTTGTACGTGTTTTCTTTAACTCATTCTCAGCACAAAGGTCCCCACCAAGCTCAAGAAGGTTGGCATCAACCCCCATTTAGCATTACAGTACAAGTATGTACGTGACTAATGATTGCTGAGCTCAGCATTAATTACTATATATAAATTTATTTTGGATCGATGGTGTTTTTGATGAAGCTTCTAAACAAATATTTTTTTTTGGTTTTTTTAATGAAGCTTGATGGGAAAGAAAAATTTAATGAAAGCACATTTCATATTATGGCCAGTTCTAGAATGCCAATGGAAAGCTTCTTACCATTTTCTAACGAAGCTACTTAACATGCGTTTATTATTATTATTATTATTATTATTATTATTATTATATGTTACTTCAAACAAATTTACGGGATATGAATCACGTGATCGCGGAGTTCTTGTGAATAAGTAATACAAATAAAAGAGGATGGAGAATACATATATATATAGATAACGGGAGCATCAATGAGGGTAATATGCATATTTAATATATAAAAAGTGTTTCGGAAATTTTAAAGGGAAAGAGTAATTATGTGAAGTGTTAATACAACTATCTTATTTTATTATATTTGTTCTACAAATAGAAATCTTAATTTGAGACTATTTGGACAGAGAAATAAAACTCTTAAAAAATTAGAATATTTTAAGTTCAGTTTAGTTGGAGTTTTTTAATATTTAATTTAAAATGTAGTCTTAAGTTGAGTTTTTTAAAATTATTTTTCAATTCAATTTGTGTTTGGTACATTATTTAAAAAAAATTAAAATATATAATATTTCTTTTTTTTATTTATTAAAAAAAAGTAATGGGAAAGAAAAATTTAATTAATTTTAAAATTTTAATGAAAGCACGTTTCATATTATTGGTGACAGTGCGTGTTCTACACGCCAATGGAAAAGATCCCACCAAGGTCAAAAAAAACGCGCCAAATCCGCTAGAATCTAAAATTGAATTGTTATTTATTTTTCAATAGCTAATTAATTAAAAAATGAATTTGACTTATCCTATATGGTCCATATTGAGTGATTAAAATACATTTTACTGATGCCTTCATTGTGAAGTTTTATATCTATGACAAAATTATGTAAGATATGTTTCAAGGCATAGATGACTGCAACATAATTAAGAGTTATTAAAATTTTGCTCCCTTAGAGCATCTCTAATGGTGAATGTGTAAATTGATTGTGTAAAAATATGTAGACCAATAAAAAATAGACATTTGGAGGATAAAAATTAATTTTATACAAATATTTTACACATTTTCATTTGTGCTCCAATGGTACACTTTAAGATTGTTGTGTAAAATTTGAATGAACCAATGATATTGTACCACATGGAATATATATGTTCACATGTAATATTCAATATTTTTTATGAATATTTTTTATTTATAATTTAATAGTCAATATGGGTATTATTTTAAAGCTTTTGATGAGTAGAATTCAAATATAAAAATATCATAATAAAATAATATTTTGATTTTTACTTATATTACTTTTAATATTTTGTAAAAAGTTGGAGAGAGAAAATGATTATGTGGATGTGTAAAATACACATCCATTTTACACAAGTGATGATGTGACATGTTTTACACAACACCATTGGAGCACCAAAAATTATACACATTGTGTAAATTTTACATAAATCCTATGTGTCATAGTTTACACATCCCCATTGGAGATGCTCTTAGGCTTCGTTTGAGTCTTTGAGAGTAACATAGAAAATGAAAACAAAAATAAATAATTTGAATGAAAAGATGGAAAATAAGTTGAGACATATGGTGGGATCCTCTTCATCTCATACTCATTTTTATGAGTATATGTCCTCCATCCTCCTTTAATATTTTGTAAAAAAAATTTCTCAACCGTCACCCAAAGAAAATTTTGTCATGGAAAAAAGCAAAAAGCAAGAGTTAATTTCACCAAATCCATCAACTTATTTTCCATCTTCTCACATAAATTAGTTATTTTTCTTTTTATTTTTCATGTCACTATCAAACAGAGCCTTAAAGTTTATTTATTTTTGCACTAGCTTTCGGTATTGAAGTTTATTTTGCATAACAGTCGTCCTTAAAGTTTAATTTCATTTTCACTTTAGTCCGAAAACTCTACTCGTCGTTAAGTTTTTAGATGAAAAATATCACGTGTGCTGCACTTAGGCATTGTAGCGTGTTAAAACGGTCAAGACACTATAATTCCCTGTTGTTTTCAACTCCATGCCTTTGATTTTGCCCTAATTTGATCTTGAGATAAACATATATGAGATTATTTTAGTGGCTTATCCATTTTATCCCGCTACAGTGCCCACGTGTAAAGTGCATGTTCTTTTTCATCCAAAAACTTAACAGCATGTGCAATTTCAGACTAAAGTGAAAACAAAAACAAACTTTAAGGATAAACAATATGCAAAATAAACTTCATGAATGAAAGTTGTTGACCTTGTAGGTCTTAATCTTATTTTGATAATAACAATAAATCAATCATGTGTAATTTAATATGTTCTTGATTTAAAATTATAGCTTTCTTATTTGGAAAGTCAAAAATAGCATGATTGTTCAAAGAAAATTTGACAATTATCATTCTATCAATATCCGATCAAGTCAACAAAGCATTGGACAAGGAGTCAAACAAGATCAATCTCATTAATGCATTTCATAAAGCACATAAGAACAATGATCAAAAGCTTCAAGACAAGAATTCAAGTGGAGAACAAAGAAACTAGCTCAAGCACTTTGAAGAATGGTAAACTTGTTTCATGAGTGAGTGTTTAGCTTTATGTAAAGTTATTATCATTGATCACAAACTAAGCTCAAACATGATCATGTATCATTCATTGCATTCAAACTACTTTCATAATCAAGTTTGAATTAAACCTATTTTGCAAAGCTATTTCTCATAAATTGATTTTCTTGTAAAAATCATATATAATTTATCCGGTTGTTTTAATATTCAAAACCAACTCTAACATGCTTAGAATAACCTTTAGAACATTCCCCAAGCTTTCGGTTGATTTCAGGTTTGAGTGTTAATGGGTGGGCAGAAGCATGTAGTAGATTACATGATTAATTGGTGAGCAGACTACACCATGTAGTCGACTACATAATTAATTGGTGAGCAAACTACACCATGTAGTTGACTACATGGACCTTGGGTGAGTCGACTACAAGGCCAAAAACTAGCCGTTGGAACTTCGTTAAATGTGTAGTTTTGACCCATAACTTCTTGTAACCACTTCAAATGGCTATAATCTTTTGCAAGCTATTTATATGAGGTCTTAGTCACAATTTTACACACTTGAATGATTATACAAACTCATTTTTCATACATTCTCATTATTCAAGCTATTGCATTGATCATATCTTTCATATTTGAGCTTAAACTTATTGATCAATCTTGATAACTCTAGTGTGAGCTTAAATTGTATTCTTCAAACACTTGAGAGTTGTTATTCATTGGTGTGATTCACCAAACAATTTGTATTAAATTTTGAGAGGTTAATCTCATAAGAAAACAAGAAGGTAAATTCTTATTTAGCATTTGTGAGAGGTAAATCTTATAGATTAGCAAGAGGGGTTCTTGTGTGACTATTGTGGTAAAGTAATATTTGTAAGAGTGTAGTGAGACAACAACACTTGTAGAGGTTTGTTTTTCACCCGGAAAAAAAACGGTATTAGTGGAACTTCTCGGAAAACTAACCGAGCGCGGACTATAGTTTGGTAAACTAAATCCGTGAGGACAAAAAGTCTTGGACTTCATATTGGTTCTATATTTCTTACTGAATAATATTTTTGAGATTGCTTATTTGCTTGCCTTGGGATTAATTGTTTGCTTTTCTTGATATACTTGTTTAGTTAAATTGTTTTACTTAAACATTTTGAAAAATTTGTTAATTCCGCATTAAATTTTTAAAAACCCTATTCACCCCCCTCTAGGGTTGAAATCCGACCAACAAAAGTTAAAAGCGGATAAACTTTAAGGAGGTAAATTATTAATTGCTCCACAATTAACTTCTCACCTTTGATGGAAAGAAAAAAGTTAGATAATTAAAGCATTAATTTTGGTCATCTCTCAACTATTTAATCGTGGGATTCTACTCATCAAGATCACCTCCTTACACACAATTTTATCTACCCATCAATAAATTATTATATGTTATTTTATTAAAATATTTCAACAAAACCAGTACTACACCCGCTTTACTAAAATGCTTATTTATTGTTGTTTTTTCAATAGTAATGATGAGTGTTTATAAATATATTTTTTATGATATGTTAATACGTATAAGTGTTGTTGGGTATCTCCCACATCACCAAGAGAAACGGTTTTAGAAAGGTATATTGGATTCTACTTAAAAAAGTAATACTTATAAAAGAAGTTCGACTCGACCAACAAGATGGCCGGATAAATGTGCTTTCGTCAAATCATCTAAAAGGCAACGCGAAAAAAGGTATGTTTAATGCAAATTATTGAAAGCTTATAATTATTTTTCATGATTGTGTTAAATTTCAAAAGTTTGTATATTGAACCATGATTTAGGTAATTATTGTTTAGATATAATATTAAGAGTACTTGTGATTTTGTTTCATAGAAAAATTCTTTTCACTTAATTCTATATGGATTTTTAAAGTTGTATTCAACATGTTCAATTTCTGGAAAAAAAAATATAGATTGATATGATCTCTATGTACTCATTCAGTCATAACTTTAAATATATAAAGTATTTTTCAGTGAATCCACTTGCAAACGACAGTAGACATGTATACCTTTAATTTGATTGGTCATAAGATAAATTTGGAGTTCATATGAGAGAGATATGTTTGTTCAAAATTGACCTATTAATATGCTTGCGATTTTTTCATTGTATTCATAGATGCAATTGAACAAAATTATGATTATATATTAGTAGAACACATTGGTTATGCATCTATGTTTTATGATACATTAAAGCCATTTGCTAGATAATGAACCCCTTATGATATACTCATCTGAAGAAGGAACAAGGCTAGTCGTTAAGAGAGTATTCCTAGAGGTATTGAAAACTGTTTCAAGAAACCGAGGACTACGACCTCAAGTTCACAGTGAGAACTTTTAAGTTTGGTCTGCCGTGAGATAGCAACGACATTTACAATGATTTAACTAGAAGACTGCCGAAAACGTTCGATGATCTATTGTTTAAAGTTGACGCGTTCTTAAAGGTAAAAAATGAGGATAAAGTAGCCAACAGAACAGGGTTAAAGAGAGAAATAAATGGGAATGGTGATCGCCGCGATGATGGTTAGGGAAAGAAGAACAAGAAGGAAGGGGGAGATGATGGGAAAAAGATGAACGCCTTTAAAGGCGTCAATACAATCTTTTACAAGTCAATCCATAAGATAATGTTCGAGGTACAAGGCAAACGGTTTTTCAAGTGGCCGAAACTGATGGCCGGCGACTCGGGTAGCAGAGACGCTACCCTCAGGTGTTCCTACCACAAAGGCCACAGTCATATAACCGAAAACTGTAAGACTCTGAAATAATTTTTCGAGTGGTTGGTAGAGCAAGGCCAATTGGCCAAGTATGTGAAGCCTGTTGGGACCAATGAGGGTAAAACAAAGACAGCCGAAAACTAGGTGGTTGTGGTTCAAACTAACTAGGAAGTAGCATGTGTGATCGATGTCATTCATGGGGTTGCAAAGAGGTTCGAGGCAACCAAGAATTTCCTTAGAGCAAGGCTCGCTCCTACTCGGCTTTGGTCATAAGCTCACCTTGTCCATGAGGTACTAGCTGTGTTGGCTCCCCCAAAGAGGGATCGAGAGAATAATCTTATGTATTAACTCTTATTTTCCTAAGAGGATTTGAAGGGGGGTTGATATCCATCATAATGATGCTTTGGTGTTGATAGTTAATATCTGTAACTTCGACGTGAAGAGAGTATTGATAGACCCCGGTAACTCTTCGGAGGTCATGTACCGCAAAGCCTACAACCAGTTGCGGTCGTTCATTCAGAGCAAGAATATACGTTTGGTCGGCGCCAATCTACAATTTTAGTGGCGATGTAGTATAACCGATCTGCATCGTTAGTGTCCCAATCAGAGTAGGGGAGATGGTCCCGGTGATGGATTTCTTTGTTATGAACATAGACTCACCCTATAATGCAATCCCGGGTAGGAACTGGCTGGGTGAGATAAGAGTTGTTGCCTCGCCATTCCATTAGAAGCTAAAATTTCCTTCTTCAAAGCGAGTCGTTGTAGTGAAGGGCAAGCAGGAGGATGCCCGATTTTGTTTTAATTTGGCGATCAGAGGATCGTTATATGAGAAGAAAGATGCCGATAAGGTTGAGCAGGTGAACCTGGCAGAAAAAATGGAGACAGAGTTGTTGGAAGTTAAGGATGATATGCCTGAACCTTTGAAGAAATGGATTGAAAAGGAATAAACCTTATAGCAATCAAACGATGGCCGCCCGACAGACGGTGGGGCCAAAGGGTGGCCTGAGGGACAAGTAATACGTTAATTGTGCCAAAAACTTGACTGTAATACTCTGTATTTTAAATTGAATTATATTATCTTATTTATACTCATATGAGTGATCGTTTGATAATTCGGGTGGTCTGAATCGATTTCGGTTAGTAAATAGGAAGTTTTGGTTCTTCGTAATTCGTTAATTTTAGCTATATTTGAGCTATCGTAATTTTTTGGTTATTTACCTGAATGAGATTCTGTGCGTGTGGATGTCTAGTATTTGTACCATTCTACAATTTTTGTGTTTTGGCCGAAGTCTAATTCCCATTCCTCGTGGGTCAAAACAGGACCCGAATTAGGTCCATCGCTAAATTCTGGTCATTCGGTAGCACTTCGGTAGAGCGCTGTCTTCGCTGAATTTCTGGGAAAAATATATCCAGAATTTGAAAAAACTTTCTCGTAGAAAGTTGTAGAACTTTAAAATACTTTTTCGTGGACATAAAGAACGCCTCAATCCGAGTTCCGAGTCAAAAGTTATGGCCAAAACAAAAACAGTGGTCTAGAGCCCAAAATTTATATCGCGGACCGGTATGGCGTTTTTGGCATACCGGTCCGGCACCAAATTTTTAGGAAATTTGTGCTCCGCGGATCGATATTTGGCATACCGGTCCGCCAGACAACTATTCCCACTGACTTAGGCACGTTTTAAGCCATATTTGGTCATTTTTCATCCAAACTTCGTGCCAAACATTTCCACACTCCTATAGAGAGTTCTAGAGGGTTCTAGAGAGAGAAAAAGAAAGATTTCTACGCATCTTTCATCCTCGATCGAAGATTCAAGCTTGAAATCATCCAAACCCATCTCCAAGGTACTATTCATCATCTTCTACCTTGGTTTTCTTCTATAGAAGCTCAGGCATGAGCTTTGGCTACTTGAGTTGGGTTTATACTCTATTAATTCGAGGATTTGGCTATGTTAGGAACGCGGTGAGACGAGAGCTTGAGGATTTTACCGAACGGGGCTTCGGTTTATAGCTTTCTTCTTTCTTTTGGTCTACAAACTTGAGGTAGGGGTTATATCTTTTCAAAACTCGACATTATGATTTTATTTATTGAAATATGAATGATTATATACATATATGTTTGATATGAAGCACATATTGCTTTGTTATTGATTATACTCAGATGATATATACATGTATGCTTACTATGAAAACCATGATTAGTTGATATTCATAAATCATGCAAGATTAAGCTATGATTCAATGATACAAAGCGATATATGCCAAATAAACTCGATTCTCACCTAGTATTTGATCTCTATGGGATGTTGTGAGAACCCGCGTTCTCAACGCCCAGGGGTCCTCGTGGGCGGCGATTTTGTTGTTGCTTTAAAAATCGATTTTGAAAAGAATAAGAGTCAACAGTTTGTTTTACTAAACAAACAAAAGGTTTGTGTAAAAGAGATGTATTTATGGACTAAATATCCTCTTATACACAATATATGCGAAACCAGTTGATTCGAAGGTTCAGGGATTAAGTTACGAATCGGGAAGGTATTAGGCACCCAATTCGCCCCTTCGGTCTCTTGAGTAGGATATGCATGTGTTATAATTCAATTTTTGCATGCTATTACTATTACTTTACAGCTTTTCGTGCTTGCCTTAGAAATTGGGATTTTGGGGTTGGGATGAAAACAATGTGTTTCCTAGTTCACCCATGATTTTAAAAATAAGTGTGTGTGTGTGTGTGATTTGAAAAAAAGAGTTTGATAATAATAGATGCAGTGAAACAAGTGATTTTGTAAAGCATTGGGCTTTTCGGAAATTGATTCAATGTGGAATCTTGTATTCGATGTAATATGAGGTGAGTTGACCGATCATATACCAAAGTCTATTGATTAAACCGGTGTAGATGGCACTAGTGCTCTCATAATCGAGTATTTATCACACACACCGCAATCTAAGTTAGATTGGATATGTAACGATTATCGATTCCTTCGTATATCAATACCGCTAATCCGGGCTTTTGAAAAAGTAAAAAAGTAATAATACTATTTTGGAATTGGATTAGAGTTTATTATACGCCTTTGGTTTTGAAAAATAATTTGAAAAAGGGTTTTGAAAAGCTATCAAGTGATAGAAATTATGCATGCAAGAGTATAAATTATAAAACTGACGAATAAATAAAAGAAGAGAGAGAAAATTATACCTGAGCCTCCTTAGAGGGAGATAATAAGGATCTCTTGGTGTGTACCACGAAATCCCCTTGATTGTTGATGAGCATAATGAATGGAGGGGGGGTCTATTTATAGTTAAAAAAATACTTGGAGAGCAAGAAATGAGATTGCAACAAGGACTATTGGGCCTTATCGAGAAACCTTCCCACCGTTGGATCATCCTGAGTTTTGGATATGTATTAGGAATAGAAGTCTTATAGATTGTGTCAAAATTTCAGGTCGATCAGATTTCGGGAAGGTTACCTTTTGTTCTGATTGGTACGAAGAGTTTGTTTCCGCGTAGGAAAGGTACTTGTTGTAGATAAGGTCACTTGTTTGCTCGAAAAGTCAGGTTCTCACCGTTGGATAATGCTGAATTTTGGATATATATTTTAAATATAAGTCTTTTACACCTTGTAAAA
Source organism: Lonicera japonica (assembly GCA_021464415.1). Taxonomy (NCBI): domain Eukaryota; kingdom Viridiplantae; phylum Streptophyta; class Magnoliopsida; order Dipsacales; family Caprifoliaceae; genus Lonicera; species Lonicera japonica. The sequence goes on along the minus strand of CM038468.1, from coordinate 7,459,398 downwards.
ATTTGAAGACGATCGGAGTTCGGGAAGGACTTGGTCTCGTCGAATTGGTACAAAGAGCTTGTTCCCGCGTAGGAAACGTACTTTCGTACAACAACCTCAAGAACTGAACTTCTAGCCGTTGGATTATGCTAATTTTTGATATGTTTTCCCTCCAAATTTTTTCTAGCTTGTATCCAAATTTGAGGTCGATCAGAATTCGGGAAGGCCAATATTTATTTTAATTTGTTACGAAGGACATTTCGATTAGAATTGCACGATAGACAAATTGTTTCTTGATGATCCCATGTCCGACAAAGCTGAATTTTGAATATGTTCTTCCCCACAATAAGGCATATCTACTTACCAAACTTCAAACCATTTTAACTTCGAGAAGACCTCCATTTGATCACCCGAATCAAACCCATGATTTTTTGAATTTTCGGAGATTCGACCGTCGGATTGAGCTAATTTTTGAGTATGCTACTCCTTTTGATAATGTCTAACAACTCTCAAAGTTTGAGGATGATCCAAAATACGTAACTCTCCTTTCACAAGTTTCCAGGAGTTTTGACGGTTTTCGATTCTGACAATTTTCGATAATTCTATAACTCCTTATCCGGGGTCCTTTCGACTTTCTTCTTTGACCTGTGTCACATGTACATAGTTTTTGTGCATCCAAAAATGCTCGTGCATGCATGCGTGTTAATTTCTTTGAAAATTAGGATTCTTGCGGGGGTCGCAAAATAAGGTGTTCACAGACCCTCTTGGCCTGGGTTCTTTGTGAAGCAAAGAAACTAGGACGATAACGAGAACGCATCATTTTGCGGCACTTGCATGAATCACAGATGATATTTTGAAAACAATACAATGCGAATGATGCTGTGCTATGCTGCATATCTCTCTTCTTGGGATGGATGGGCGAGATGTACTCCCATTGGTAGGATCAGTTCTGCCAACGATTCTGATTGGGGGGTTGAGCTGATGTACTCCCATCGGTAGGGACGATTCTGTCAATGATTTGATTGGGTGTTGAGCTGATGTACTCCCATCGGTAGGGACGGTTCTGTCAACAATTTGATTGGGGGCGTTGAGCTGATGTACTCCCATCGGTAGGGACGGTTCTGTCAACGACTTGATTGGGAGTTGAGCTGATGTACTCCCATTGGTAGGGACGGTTCTGTCAATAATTTGATTGGGACGTTGAGCTGATGTACTCCCATCGGTAGGGACGGTTATGTCAACAATTTGACTAGGGCGTTGAGCTAATGTACTCCCATCGGTAGGGACGGTTCTATCAAAGATTTGATTGGGTGTTGAGCTGATGTACTCCCATCGGTAGGGACGGTTTTGTCAACAATTTAATTGGGTGTTGAGCTGATGTACTCTCATTGGTAGGGATGGTTCTGTCAACAATTTAATTGGGACGTTGAGCTGATGTACTCCCATCGGTGGGGACGGTTCTGCCAACAATTTGATTGGGTGTTGAGCTGATGTACTCCCATCGGTAGGGACAATTTTGTCAACAATTTGATTGGAATGTTGAGCTGATGTACTCCCATCGGTAGGGACGGTTCTGTCAATGATTTGATTGAGGTGTTGAGCTTATGTACTCCCATCGGTAGGGACGGTTCTGTCAACGATTTGATTGGGGCGTTGAGCTAATGTACTCCCATCGGTAGGGACGATTCTGTCAACAATTTGATTGGGTGTTAAGCTGATGTACTCCTATTGGTAGGGACGGTTCTGTCAACGATTTTTATTCTGATTTGGTTCTTTTGACGAGGTGAGGGCAGATGGTCTATTAGGGACTTTGCTTTGTGTTTGAGAGGCTGGGGAAGATGGTCTGCTGGGGACGTTTGATGATCAACTGGAGACACTACTTTGGTGTTGGTGATTTAGGATAAAGGCTGGTGGGGAAATGAGAATTTATGGTATACTAGGAAAATGAGGATTCCTACTGGTCATGATAAAGGCTGAAGGTTGATGATTTGCTTGGGATATGATGATTGGTGGTCTACTGAGGATATGATGAATCCTACTGGTTGGGATAAAGGCTGAGGGTTAGTGATCTGCTGGGAATATGCTGATGCGGGATTAAGATGAGGGTGATTGATGATCTGTTGAGGTGACGAAAGTTGATGATTTACTGAGGGGATGAGAGTCTCTGAACGGACATAGAGAGATAGAGAGAAAAATTTTTGGTGTGATATATTTTTTGAAAAAAATAAGAATTTCTGGCTGGCTTCTTTTTCTTTGAGAAAAGATCGAGTTACGTTCTCTCAATTCTCGAACCTTGCGAATGATTTTTGGACTTTGCTTCTTGCTTTGCTTCTATAGCATTTTTCTCTTGTCACCAAGGTACGATTCTGCTTATTATTTTTTGACTTTGTGAGAGAAGAATTTTTGTGTGCCTGCGTCATTTTCTGTTTTTTGATGCCCTTACTCCTCCTTAATTGCTTGAAAGCTTTTTGATACAGCTTATTATTTTTTTTTATTTTTTTTTCGCAAGGTCAGCAACCTTCCTCACCCAAGACGTAGCCCTGGGCTTTTTAGCCTAGCTGTCACTCTTGGTGTGGCTCTCGCTGCCATCTTTTTTTTTGTTTTTTCAATATTCTTTTCTTTTGGCACTGTGGGATTTATCCTCTTTTCCACTCTTTCAATTTTTTCTTGTACCCACTTTGTTTCCTCTCACTTTGTCAGGTTTTCTGAGCATCATTGCCCTTGCGATTTTAAGAATGTTTACTTTGGAAGTTCGCATTTGACATCGTCGTACTGTGTTTGTGATTTCTGGTCCGAGAACCTTTTGGGAGCGTATCTTGAAAACTTCTTGGGTGAGAAGAAGTTAGACTAAAATTCCTTTTTGTGGGGCTTGTTCCCTGTGTTTTTTTTGCGAAATTTTCTCATTCCAGTCTTTCTCTATCTTTCTCTGATATCCTTATGAAGGGGGGCTTTTTTGGTTTTGGAGATGGCTTGAGCTTGCATGTAGGAAGGACTTTAGTATGTGCCTGTGGAAAGGGCTAGGGTTGGATTGGTGCCTGCAGAAAGGGCTTGGATTCGTAACTGTGGAAAGGGCTTATGAAGTGATTAGAATCTCGAGGAGGATTTGCGATTTGATTTGCATCTATGAGAGTGCATTGATTGGCGTTGTGACTAATCATCCGAGGTATACATCGGGATGCGGTGGTGAAGCTTGCCATGATTTCTTAAGTTTCAAGTATTCGCATACTTCTTAAATCATTGCACCATCTTTTTTTTTAAAAAACTTGGTTTTGAAAAGGTTTTGAGTCTTAAGTTGCCTGATTTATGAAGTATGTTACGCTACTTGAAATTATCTAAGTGCAGATGTATGCATGCAAGACCGATAATTTTTCGAGAACATAGCAATAGTGAAAAGACAAATATTAATTTTCGGTCAATCAGTGAGTGAGTGCAAGGTGATATCGGTCACAAGAGAAATGGCGTGCTTCCGTCTTGGGATTTTGCTGATCTTGCGTCATGCTTCTGTCTTTTCTGCTTCTTGAGTCTTGGGCCTGTTAAGATTCATTCGCGTTACTGCTTTTGCTCATACCCACAATCTCGAGAGGATTACTGATGTTCTGCATTTTCATGAATAGGTGTGGACAGGCTTGATTCTTGAAAGAGGTAGGGGCTTTCAGTTGCTAAACCAATTGATTGACTTGATTTTACCTTTAGGGTTTTCGGTTCTGCTGATATGACAACAACAGGGTCATGGTGATGTGGGTAGTACATTCTCAGTGCGAATTATAAATGGAGAGGCTAGTCTTTAAAGAGCTGTTTGGGTCTTCTTGTCGATACCCTCAGAAGATGTACCCTCGGCACCCTCAATATGTGCGAACGATGATGGCGAGGCTAGTATTCGGGAAGCTGTTCTGGTCTTTTTGTCGAAACCCTCAGTGCATATACCCTCTGCACCCTCAGTGTATGCGAACGATGATGGTGAGGCTGTTCGGGTCTTCCTGTTGATACCTCAGTAGATGTACCCTCGGCACCCTCAATATGTACAAACGATGATGGTGAGGCTAGTCTTCGGGGAGCTGTTATGATCTACATCAAGGATGGCTTGAGGATTATGGTTTTGGAGGGGCTGGTTATGTTTAAGGTTCAACCAGGCTGTTTCGGGATCTTGTGCAGGTGGTACAATGATGTCGGCAAGGGCCACATAAAGTGGATGATTGATGTTGATATGAACTGGGAGGCGAATGTTAGGTGGAGCTACTGGGTCTCAAGTTTGGTTGCCTTCGGTTGGGTATGAATTTGGATTGAATTGGTTTGGTTCAGCAAGTGTTCTAACAGTGATTAGGGCTCAAGATGGGCTTGGGTGGCCACTTGGTGATCCTTCATGATGGCTACAAACTCGGTCAGATCATGGATTAGATGATAGATGTTCAACGGTTAAGGTACCACCCTCAGCTTGCGGGAGAACGGGACCCGGCGGCGGATCCGCTGCATGAGAAGCTTCACCATGATTATCCTCAGTATTTTCGACCCCGGTTTAATGAAGTAGTAGCTCGGTGTTTCAATGAGGAGGCATGATTGGTGGTGAATTTGATCTCGTGAGTCGTCTAGTTTGAATCTCTGAGAGCCTAGCCAACCAGTGCCAGCAGTAGATAATCGGAGTGTGGTGAAGAATGGGGAGAAAGAAGTCGGAGATTTGACCGAAAATTTAATATTTTTCCATGGGTTGCATAATTCTCGGAAAACTATGACTCGACAGAAAAATAAAATCGAAAACTACTTTTTGGTGACAAGGCAAAAACGGACCGACAGCAACAACTTGAGAGCCCTGTGGATAGGTTTAGGGTAGGAATATGAATTCCTGGGGTGCCCTTATGACTTCCGATTTTAAAAAATAATTTTTGAAAAATTCATTTTGGAAAATGACTCGGTTTTTTAGAAATATTTTGAAAATTATTTTTTTAAAAATCGGGAAGTTCTTTCCTCTTAGAGTTGCTTTTCATGGAAATAGTGACAGGAAAATTCTCACTAACGAGTTTTAGTGAGGGATTTTTACGGACGGGGTTGGACAGCCTCCGGCCGTACTTGCCAAACCAAGAGTTGGTATATATGACAAGGCCTTTTGTTCACTAATCTCACGACCGACGGTTAAGAAAACATGCAGAAATTCGTGTATACTAGGCTGACGCATCCTATATGCAAGCGTGGTTGAAAGGGGTTAGGTTTAAGGCTCCCTCCTATTTGGCTAGGTCTTGCTATATACCCCAAGGGCGAGTACGTGTTAGGACCTTTTGATATACATTCTGGGTACGTGAGTGTTTTCGTCACTCGATACACCTCAGTTTGGTACTTGGCCAAGGAGAGTGGTCCCATACGCTTTTGGCTAGTGTAGACCTGCAAGTCCACGGCCTAGTCACGACTTTGGTCCCGATGTTGATAGGGTAAATTCACACTCGCGATAATGCATGATGATAGTGAGTGCGTGCAAAATAACAATTATGGGGGTACATTATGATAAGCGCTTTAGGGTTTGTTCGAGTACTTTCAATTTTTATTTATAAAAAGATTTTCCTCAAACAATTATTACAAACAAAAAGGGAATCAAGGTATCCACCTAAATCACATCTATGTTATCCTAAGACTAAGGCCACAAAAGAAAGCATGCAAACATAAACAATTATCCACGCATATTCTACTCTTGTTTAGAATCTAATCCTCTTAAAATATCCCCAGCAGAGTCGCCACTGTGAGAACCCGCGTTCTCGACGCCCGGGGGTCCTCATGGGCGGCAATTCCGTTGTTGCTTTGAAAATCGATTTTGAAAAGAATAAGAGTCGCCAGTTTGTTTTACTAAACAAACAAAAGGTTTGTGTAAAAGAGACGTATTTATGGACTAAATATCCTCTTATACACAATATATGCGAAATCAGTTGATTCGAAGGTTCAGGGATTAAGTTACGAATCGGGAAGGTGTTAGGTACCCAATTCCCCCTTTCGGTCTCTTGAGTAGGATATGCATGTGTTATAATTCAATTTTTGCATGCTATTACTATTACTTTACAGCTTTTTGTGCTTGCCTTAGAAATCGGGATTTTGGGGTTAGGATGAAAACGATGTGTTTCCTAGTTCACCCATGATTTTAAAAATAAATGTGTGTGTGTGATTTGAAAAAAAGAGTTTGATAATAATAGATGCAGTGAAACAAGTGATTTTGTAAAGCATTGGGCTTTTCGGAAACTAATTCAATGTGGAATCTTGTATTCGATGTAATATGAGGCGAGTTAACCGATCATATACCAAAGTCTATTGATTAAACCGGTGTAGATGGCACTAGTGCTCTCATAATCGAGTATTTATCACACACACCGCAATCTATGAGTTAGATTGGATATGTAGCGATTATCGATTCCTTCGTATAACAATACCGCTAATCCGGGCTTTTGGAAAAGTAAGAAAGTAATAATACTATTTTGAAATTGGATTAGAGTTTATTATACGCCTTTGGTTTTGAAAAATAATTTGAAAAAGGGTTTTGAAAAGCTATCAAGTGATAGAAATTATGCACGCAAGAGTTTAATTATAAAACTGACGAATAAATAAAAGAAGAGGGAGAAAATTATACCTGAGCCTCCTTAGAGGGAGAGAATAAGGATCTCTTGGTGTGTACCATGAAATCCCCTTGATTGTTGATGATCATAATGAATGGAGGGGGGGGTCTATTTATAGTTAAAAAAATACTTTAAGAGCAAGAAATGATATTGCAACTAGGACTCTTGGGGCTTATTGAGAAACCTTCCCACCGTTGGATCATCCTGCTTTTTGGATATGTTTTGGGAATAGAAGTCTTCTAGATCGTATCAAAATTTCAGGTCGATCAGATTTCAAAAAAGTTCCCTTTTGTTCTGATTGGTACGAAGAGTTTGTTTCCGCGTAGAAAAGGTACTTGTTGTAGACAAGGTCACTTGTTTGCACGAAAAGTCAGGTTCTCACCGTTGGATCATGATGAATTTTGGATATATATTTTCAATATAAGTCTTTTACACCTTGAAAAAATTGGAAGACGATCGGAGTTCGGGAAGGACTCGGTCTCTTCAAATTCGTATAAAGAGCTTGTTCATTTCTTTGAAAATTAGGATTCTTGCGGGGGTCGCAAAATGAGGTGTTCACAGATGTCCCTCAAGTGTATATGTGTTTAGTTGATATAATTGAATTAGTAAATGGTTTTGGTATGCACTAAGGGACAAGTATGAGGTTCGATGAGGTTTATATGGCATATGTTGTTTATAGCTTGCATTTAGATCATGTTGTGCACGTTTGCATCATTATTGTGTCAACCCGGCATCTCGAGGATATCTTGGCAAGTTCGGAGCCTTCTTATGACATATGGTGTGAAAATTATCTCTTGGGAAAACTATATCTAGTATTGATGTTATGAATGGCTTTCTGTGCTCTTGAGACATTCTTGAACATATGATTATCTCTCTTCGGGAGTTCTTCATCTGTATGTGGATATATTCTCGGCTATGTTATATGGTGGGATGTTGCCCACAATTATCAGTATCTATGTTTGGGCCTTCCGTCGGTGAAGGGGAATAATTGTGGTTAATACTTGCCGGTATGAAAAATAGGCAGGGCCTGGTACCCTTGAGTTGAAAAGCCCTAAACCTCCGGGGGGGTCAGCAAATCGTCGGCAGTCTAGAGCCAGCGGTGAGAAGTCCGAAAATCTAGACAACGGCAAGGCACTAATGGTTTGATTGATATGAAAATGATTTGTCGGAGATGCCATATTATGATATTGATCTTATGTCTCTTGAGGGCGGTCAGGCCCATGTTATGAATGTTCATGGATTGATTTTCTGGCGGGGCGATCAGGCCCACTGTTATTGTTACAGTTATAATTCCTGATAAGGACCGGCTATGGTCTTGGACATGCAGACTCATATCATTTGCTATCTCGGCTCACTCATATTCTGGTGATTCGACGTAATGGTTGACACAACGGAGGTAACCTGCATAAGCATGAGCATGCATGGTTTTGTGAAATTATGATAAGTTACAAATCATATCAATCATATTTGATTGATATGATAAGTTACAAATCATATTTGAATTGTGAATTTATGATAAGTTACAACCTAATAAAGTCTCACTTGATCCTTAGTAGCTTAGTTTCGAGATTTAGATGAATATCTTTTATAGAGACTCTTGTTCTTTCACTTTAGTGTCTTTTCATTTAAAAATATGTGAGGCATTTAATTTTAATTACAAATATTCCATTTAGCCCGTATGAGGAGAAAAACACCTGATTCGGAGCGATTTGTTTGTTGAGTGTATGCTTGGTAAGAGTTTGAGTCAAAACATAGCATGAACAAAATATGGATCTATGATTGGTTTGAAAGTTGAAAGTCAATTCAATTGCCTACACACGCACATTTATGATTTATCTTTATGCTAGGTCGTATTTTGAACGCATTAAGATTGCTATTTCTCTTATATATCTCTTACTAATGTATCACTAAGTCAGTTTAGGTATTTGCTGAGCCATTTGAGAGATAATCTATTCATGATAGGCGACCTTGGGATAATACTTAAACTGCAATCGGGAATTTTGTGGGTATATTCACTGGAAACCCTCACGAGACACAACTCGTCTTACTATGGGAGATCTAGGGATTTAAAGGCTTATTGCATGCACGAATACCACTGGCCCAGGCAACACATTACCTGTCCCAGCTAGGGGCAGATTCAGGATACCGAAATGATCGAAGCTAGGCAGCCTAAGCCGATCACTGAGCCCACGATAGCCAAAAATTCGAATGGTTCGACCTCATGGTCATTGTGTATAAATGGGTCCTTGATAACCGGTGGTTCAAATGTTGGCATAGTATTCAAAACCCCTGAAGGAGGGATCATTGAACAAGAAATTTGGCTAGGATTTCGAACAAGAAATAATGAGGCCAAGTACGAGATGTTGATTCTCGGTATAAAGAAGGCCAAACAACTTGGAATCCAGGACCTAGTGATCCACTGTGACTCTCAGTTGGTTGCCAATTAGCTAATTGAAGAGTATGCAGCAAAGAATGAACTAATGGTCACTCACATGAGAATGACTCAGAGGTTAATAAAGGAATTCAGATCGACATACATCGAGAGGTTTCTGAGAACCAATAATTCGTACACAGATGCCTTGGCGACGCAGGCTTTGATAAGGGTTATTGAGGTAGAGTACTTGTCTAGCTCGAGCATAGGTTCTGGAGAACGGAAAATCGTATGTGATGTCGAACCCAATTTGGGGGTTTACTGGTTGGATCCGATCATTAACTATTTGTGAGACGGGTTATTTCCTGAAGACAGTGGGGAGGCTTACAGAATTCGAGCCCAAGCAACTAGATATTGTTTATCACCCGAGCATAAATTGTACAAGAAGTCCATCTCTGGGCCTTATCTTAGCACTTCATCCAAGATTGGTTCAGAACACCTTCCATGAGCTGTGATTGAGCTAAAATATTGCATTTTTATAAATATTTAGATGGCTTAATATGCATGAATTTGATTCTAATTATCGTAAATTATTAAGATTTGAGTTTTAATCATGAAATAGGATAATATGTTTGTTTTAGTGCATTTTAGCTTTTTTACAGGTTAAAAATGAATAAGAACAAATCCAAAAGCAAATTCTCCCAAAATTAGTCATTGCTGGTCAAATTCGGAGCTAAATTGAGTTCAAGAAGTGAACCAAAAGAAAATACCAAGCTCAAGCATTAAGGGGGTGGATGGAAGAGACTTAAGAAGCCAATCGAGCAATCCCAAGTAAAGAAAAGTCATTTGAATCAAACCGAAAGTTTTTAGAATGAATAAGAGATTCACCGCGCGCAATGCCTCTGTTCCATCCAATTCTGGTATTTATCCATACTGAATTTGAAGTAAATTCTAAAAATAAAACTTTTAGATTTCTGAGTTAGATACGCATGGGAGAAAACCTTGCATTAAACCAAGTTCGAAGTGCAAAGTTACGGTAAAAATACGAACAATGTGCTGAATGATCAGATTCTAGCTCGAATGAATAAGATAATTGAAGGTGCAAAAATTTATTGAATGTGATCCTAGTTTAGATGGTTAGCGTGACAAGCTCCCTTCTTATGATCTTAGGTTCATGTCCCGCGCATAACAATTTAAGATTTTTCTCTTTAATCAATCTTCAAGCCCCAAATTGGGCCAAGCCAATGACCCATTGGCATACCTAATTAAATTAGGTCAATTTATGATTTTTCTTTTTAATCAATCTTCAAGCCCCAAATTGGGCCAAGCCCATGACCTATAGGCATACCTAATTAAATTAGGTCTTCTCATATATAAATAAGGAACATCCATCAAAATAAAAGGCAGCAGCAGCAGCCGTGAACAACACAAAAAAAGGAGCCTTGGGCACCATTGACTTCTTCTTCTCTCTCTTTATTCTTTATCCTCTTTAATTTTTTCTTTTACAACATTAAGGCTTAGTTTGTATCGCTTCCATTATTTTTCTTCGACGTTAATACAGAGTTAGAGATGAAGGATTTGAGTACATCATTGAAGATTAATTTCAGACTTGATCATCGTTTACGCGTTGAATTATTGCTTCAATTCCAGGTTTTAATTTTAATTAATGCTTTGTTAATTATTAGTATAAATTTTGCACGCTTACGATTTTATTTAAATTTAAATTTATGAACTTTTATGCGCTATTTTGTTTTATTAATTTATTAGATATGTTTGGCTAGTTCGTTAGTTAGGAGTCCATAAAGAACGGGTATGCTGACGCGGTAGTTTTTCAGACCCGATTTCAATTCTAATAAATTTTTTATAGGTTAATAGGTCATTATAAATATGATTTTTATTAAATTATTATCCTAATATGCTAATTACATATTTTTATGATAAATTTAATAAAATATTTTTGACAAAAAAACCAAACTAGTTTGAATCGTTATTTTTGCATTAAATCCTAATCGGTCGTGTTAGAGAGCAGTTTGTACTCTCTTAATTAATTGGTTATGTATCCTTTTAGATTTCAAACTTAAGTGCGCTATTTTTGGTAGTCGTTTTAATCATTACTTTTTGACACCGAAATCGCCAATTTTGTGTTTCCACCACCAGTTTTAGTTCAAATTTGATTTCAATCATGTTTTAACCTATTTAAATTAAATTGCGGTTTTTACTTAATATTTCTAAAATCACTTTTAATAAAAGGATTTGTAGTGTCAAGCATTACCTCACTTTAATAAACAAATGTTTTCGGTAAAATTAAGTAATGCAAATTGATTCCATAATTAGTATTGGTACGTATAGTTCATGTCATGCATGAATTATTGAAAAACATAAAAGTTTATGAGATCAATTAGCTTGTGGAAAGTAGGCTAATTTTTAAACAAAAATTAATTAGAAAAGGATTTTCGGTCCACCAAATTGCCCGTTGTGTTGTCCAAAACTTATGGATACCCTTAACGCTTTTTATTCTTAATTTTAGTTAAAGTTTTTCATGCATTTAATTACTTTAGCACGTTGTTTTTATTGTTTATTTTATTTAGTTTTATTCCATCTTCTTGTTATGCTAATTTAGTTTCCTTTAGCATAGTAATGTTTTGTTACCTTTAGGATTAGTTTTAGTTGTATGTTTTATTTAGTTTTATTGCCACTAGTTATTTTAATTATCAATCTACATTCCATTCCCTCCGTATTTCATCTTTTTTTTCATATTTCTCTTGAAAAAGACTTTCATAACTCAAAGAGCTACCCTCCTCCCCGTGGACCGACCTCAGATTTATCGAGTATTTATTACTTGACCAACCACCTACACTTAGGTATAATAACTCGCGTTATTTTCACCGAGTCAAGCTGCACGAAGGAAGTTGTGGGAGTTATACCGGCGGTCAATCATTAGCTCATCGGGCTAAGCCTCAAGATTATTGGTGGTCATTTATGCAGAAAGATGATGTGGAATACGCCAAGAAATGCGACAAGTATCAGAAACATGCCACTATGGTACACCAACATGCGACAACCCTCCATTTGATTGTTAGGCCCTGGCCTTTTGCTATGTGGGGGTTAGTTATTATGGGCCTCTTTTTTCAGGGACTAGGCAACAAGAGTTCCTTTTAGTTGACACTGATTACTTTACTAAATGGATGGAGGCAGTCCCTTTGGTGAACATTACGAAAACTAATGTCAAAACTTTTCAATGGAAGAACATAATTACTCGGTTTAGTATCCCAAGAGTGATTGTCTTTGATAATGGGACAAATTTGAGAATCAAAGGATCGAGCAATTTTGTAACTCTTACAAAATAAGACAAGATTTTTCCAGCATCTCCTATCCCCAAGAAAATAGATTGGCCAATGCATCGAACAAAGTTATTCTAGATGGCTTGAAAAAGAGATTAGAAGAAAGGAATGGAAAATGGGTATGGGAACTGCCCTTAGTGCTTTGGCTTTCTATATAATGCCTTGCCGATCAACTGGCAATAACACCCTATTCCCTAACCTACGTAACCGAAATGATCATTCCCTTGGAGGTCGGTTTACCCACTCTAAGGACAGCTTAAGTTGAAGGTGGGAATAATGAAGAAGCTTTAAAAGAAGCACTAGATTTCGCTGAATCCCAAAGAGAGGTTGATGCAATCCACTTGGCAAACTACCATAATACCTTGGCTAAACAGTACAAAATGCACACAAAGCCTAGGGAGTTTAAAGTTGGAGAGTTAGTTTTGATAACGGTGCTAGGCACGGCAGTGCAGCCCGGTCATGGGAAACTCGGGCAGAATTGAAAAGGCCCGTACATGATAACGTCGGCCAGTGGGACTGGGTCCTACTGTTTGCAGGATATGGAGGGCCAACCAGTTCTTAATCCATGGAATATAGCTAACTTAAGGAATTACTATCACTAAGTATAAATTTGAATATTCAATTATGCTTGTACTGTCGGTTCAGATTAATTAAATGAATTTATACTTGAAGCTCAACTATTGCAATTTACTTAAGAGCTTGTTTAATAAGGCGGTAGAATAAGAACTTGCTCAGCAAGGCAATTAATTTATTAAGACCTTTATCCATTAAAGGCAATCATTTTATTAAGACCTCTATCCTTTAAAAAAAATAAATTCAATAAGACCTTGCTCGGCAAGGCAATCAATTTATTAAGGCCTTTATTCGTTAAAGGCATTTTTTCTAGATAAGATCTTGCTCAGCAAGGCAATTCATCTCTTAAAAACCTTTATTTATTAAAGGCAAATTTTTAATAAGACCTTACTCGGAAAATCAATTAATCTCTTAAAGACCTTTATTTATTAAGGACAAATTTGTATGAGACCTTAGTCTGCAAGGCAATTGATATATTAAGACCTTTGTTTATTAAAGGAAAATTTTATGAGACAATGCTCAGCAATAAAGCTGGTTATTAAAAATGGATTTCGTTAAAGACCTCTTTTTTGTTAAGAGGCACTATACATTTATCGTCATAACTAAGTTCGATACTCATACAGTTTATGGAATAGAATTGCTCATGAGATGTACTTAGCAATTTATTCATCAAACGAAGATCATGACACAAGAGAAATACAAAATTAAAGATTTGTTCTTCATTAATTCATAAACATGTACATATGGAGAGGCTTCATGGCCCAGTTACAATAAAGCTTGCTGCTGCAAAGAGCAGATACAATACAACCAAAAAGAAAAAAAGAGAAAGAGAAAAAGAAGCAGAGCAAAGAAAGAAAAGAAAATAGAGAACAAGGATGAGAGAAAACAAAAATAAAAAAAAGAAAAGAAAGAAAATAGATGGGAGAATGGAGAGGAAGTAGAGAAACAAAGAGCTGATGGAAGTTGAGTTTAAGAGAGGAGGGACATGGTGAGATCATTTTTGCCTTGCCACCTATCATAGTCCACCTCTGTGTCTATCTCTCTCCTCAGCAACCGACACGAAGTTCTCCTTCAGGCGATTTTACCATTTGGCCAGGCGGTCATAATGCCCTTCAAGTGGTGGTACATTTTTCTCAGGCAGTACGTGGAAGTATTCTGCCATGGCGGAGAAGTCCTCCTCCAACTTGTCAACTCTCTCATTAAGGGCTCCCTAGTTGATTGCTGGGAAGCGGCATCAGACATCACAGTATCAATGTCACCCATCGAAACTATTATAAGTTTTGGTGTGTTTTCTCTTAAAATGAAATGGTGAAGATGATGATTGTGTGCAAAGTCGTCCGCTTTATATAGGGGGCTCGAGGTCCCTGTGCATTAATGACATTGCATAAATAATGGTAAAAGTCACATTGTTGCACGAAGCACCAATATGCCCCTTGGGAACTGACACATAATAATGGCGAAAGTTACAGATCGAAGCGTCGCCCCATCTATATCATGCTAGGTGGCATTATCATGATTGAATAAGTTGAACCTTGTTATACTTGCTAGCCGAACATGTTAAGAAAACCCGTTGATCGTTGAGCACTTAAACACTTTGAATTTTAAATTGGGAGTCAGAATGATAAATGAAAGCTTATCTAGTTGTTTACACAATTAAAAATTCAAAGTGTGGGATACTAAGGCAAACACATTCATCGGCAAAGAATAAAAGAATATTCACAATTACGAAAGCAACAACGAAGATCGGATCAAGCACTTAGATTAAAAATACGCAGTTAAAGAGTACAAAAAGTTCCATTAATGTGATTGAAATAGCACAGAAGTAAAGTCCGAATAGAAGAAATAAAAAAATAGAGAAAAGACCTAAGGAGCTAAGAAGCATTGGGATCAACAGGTGGAGTGTCCACAGGGTTATTAATAGCCAACACAGGTGAGGTATCACCACCACCAATATTTTCTTCACCAGCATCCAGAGTGGTACCAACATCATTCTGATCGTCGTCGTGAATCTCAGTCGCAATTTTAACTTCTTGATCGACTGGCCTCTCCATCGGTTTTCTCATGTTGTGGTCGGCAGGGAGATTGAGCTAGTCTAAGGCGAAGTTATAGCCCTCTTGGAACTCTTTAGCCAAAACCTAAATGACTTGATCGGCGCAAGATTCGCCCCCTTGCTCATCCAATTCTCTTTTAGTGAAGGAAATGAGTCTTTCAGCTTCTTAAACCTCTGCTCGGCCAGTTCAAGTTTTTGATCAGCCAGTTCCCGAACATCTTTTTCGTGTTTGAGATCAGATTCCAGCCTGTCGAACCTAGCCTAGAGCTCTTCCTTTTTCTTGGTCCTAAGCTCTAAGGCACCCTGGAACGTGCACATGTCCTCTTGAGCGCCTCCCCTCTCCTTCTTCATGAGAAGGCCCTTCTGTTTCAATTTATTAGCATTCCGCCTCTCCACCTCCAAGTCAGACTCAAGTCGTTCAAATCAATCAAGCCATTTCTCCTCTAACTCATGAAAGTAGATGGTAAACTGCAAAAAAGAGTTCATATTTAGTATTAAGGTAAAGGAGAGCAATAAATGAAAAGTTGATACATATATCTTTATCAGGTTATGGAATGCCCGGTTGCGTAGACTATTTTTCGAAAGGCTCTTGGCTTTCTCCTTATTGACGGGCAGCATGGCATCTCCTAGGTGATTGTATGCCAAGCGAGCGAAGTCCAAGGCTGAATCTTCCACGGTCATCGACCGCCCGTCATGGAAGAAAGACGGTGCAAAAAGCTCAGCATCCCTAGAAACTTCTTTTATTTGATCGAAAGATTGAGGAAATTCGTCCTTTGTAGCCTCGACCAATTCGTCCCCAGTTGGGACGATGTCAGCCCTTACGATCTCCAAAGAAGGAGACCGAGCTCTGTTTTTTGACCCCAATAGAGGGGTTACAGATTTATTGGCTCCTTGGTCGGGAGAAGTTGACTTTGGAAACATGTCATTAATTGATTGCGTGGTCGAACGAAACCTCTTGGAAGCAGGTTCTCCCCCTCGTTTGCTGGGAGCCTGACCCATCTTCTGGGAGATGGCATCGATAAGATTGTTAATCGGCATTTGATTAAGATCAGATTTAGTTTCTTCACTCTCTCGTGTTTGCCAACCAGATGTTGAGGCCTGGCCTTCTTCAGAATCTGTTGGTTGATTGACTAACTTGAATCGAAGATGAGCTAAAGACTGATTGGGGTTTGGCTCAATGTTTTTCTAAACTTTGCTTTAACCTTGAATTTCTTGGAGGGAATCGGAGGTTTTTCCCCCTCAGTGTAGTGTGGAAATTGAGTAATTTACCAGGACCATTTTTATTCGGGAACACCTGAATAGGTTGGCTCATATCCTTAGCTATACCAATGGCTAACCTTTCTTGAAGCTTGACGTGGCTCTTTTCATCCTTGTTGAGTTCACACTAAGGAATATTAAGATAATTTGGTGATAAGTTTGGGTCTCCTTGAGTTACTAGAGCAGCGGCTTGATTGAAAGTTCTCCCTATATTCCCTTGTTGGAATTCATGAACTCTCTGCCGATTATGGTGAATGAGTGTTCTCAATTTTATACTTTTTGAATAAGGCCTCATTCTGCCAGAAATTCCACTCTAGCTCGAGCCAAATGCTAGTCCGTCCTTCTTAGAGAAAGAAGTTAGTGTGCTCACGTATACTATGAGCTAGTTTACCGCCCTAGGATGAAAAGATTGACTAGTCGGAATGCTACCACCGTCGTGGCTAGCGATAACATTTATCTATTCTATTTTAACTCTAAATTTTGGGGCCAATCAAATTTTTCCAAATTCCCTGCGAGAACTAAAAGAAAAATGTCAGATTTGTACAAAGAAGGCACCAAATGAATGGAATGAACAATTTTGAAACACACCAGGTCCGGTCGCTCGTCGGGGAACTGGCTTGTAGAAAGGGTTGGGCTTAATGTCTCCAATCAGAATAATGGCATATAAATCGGACCTTTATGAAAATCAGGCAAAGCTAAAATGAAACTGGGGGGCGTTACACTTGGCTTTCAAACTGTAGTCGTATTCCTTCTTTGTGAGAATGTAACAATACCTAAGTTCGTCTAGGCCCAGTTGGGTGTCATGGTTCTCATTGAGTTTCTCTATACCACAAATAATCCTAACAGTATTGGGTGAAAATTGCCCTAAGGTTAGGTTGTATTTTCTAAGGAAATCTACCATGAGAGGACCCAGCGGCAATTTGAGTCCACACTCCCTGAACATGGATACATGAACAGGATACTCATTACGTGAAAGTTTTTGGTCTTTGGCGAAGGGATTTTCCTTCTCGCCTAATGTTCTCCAACTCATCCCTTTCGGGACATACGTTTTGGTGAACTCAGCCTTTTGTTCATATGTTATATGTTTGAATTTACCCATTTCTTGGACGAAACAAATGAAGTTGATATGTGATAACCAAGCAGCTTTCCACATTGCATCTAATCTGGTCTTTCACGAAATGACCAAACATATCAAGATTGATTGTCACTTTATTAGAGAAAAAATTCTTTCAGGGGAGATCACTACTAGCTACATGAAATCAAATGATCAACTAGATGATATCTTTACTAAGTCTCTCGGCGGACCTCGAGTCAATTATATTTGTAACAAGCTTGGAACATACAACTTATACGCTCCAGCTTGAGGGGGAGTGTTAAGATATATTTTATTTATAAAATGTGTATATTTAGGAGATAATTATGAAATCCTTATTAGAAGGAAATATCATTATTTTAAGGCGAAGAATCTCCTAAAATAAACCCAGAAAAATGGGGGAAAATTAAGAATCGATGCTAAAGATTTACTTGATAGACGAAACCACTAAGAGGGAAGAAGAACCAGGTACTAGAAATTGACAAAGCATCGATTAAACTCTCAGACGAGATGCGAATTCAAACGGATTCGAGTGGGATTTCTGATTGCAAAAAGGGTTTGTGACAGTTTGGGTATGAGAATACACGTAGAAGAGAACGAAAAGGTTTCGGATGGGGTTAAGTAATCTACTATCCTTTCTCTCTAACACTTAATATCGTATTAAGAATCGAGGTTTAATGATGAAATGCATTTATGTGCGGTCCCACTAGGACATCCCGCCTATTTTTTGAATGCATGACCAACTAGTCGGATGACCGACAACTGGCCTAGTGAGTGTGCACAAATGTGAACCGCCAAGCTTTTTACAGAAGACACGTGTCCCGTTCTTTATATTTAGGATCATCGGATATATGTGGATATAGGAATGTGCTATCCCAATAATGTTTCTTTTTGAGACCAAGCACCTGATTCCAACCTGTTGGCCAAACTCAAATGCTTGGGGGGCAATTGTGGGAGGATAATTTTGTATATGAGCCTCAGTTAAAGCCCAGACATAACACATAGGCTATGGGCCAACTTTTGGATGAAGCTCTTTAGTCGACTACGATACCTTTATGCTGATCAACATCGAGCTTCATATTAATCGGATAACATAAGATTAGTCCGATCATCACCGATTGAATTAAGGATAAGAGGTAGCTGAGCTAGAGAATAGACAATGAGAAATAACCACTTCAGTCAGTGTGAACAAAGTTATGAACACCTATAATCTTAGAGTAGTGATCAAGTTTACCCTTTATAGTAATTTCTTAGCATATCAAACCCTATCCAAACTGTATAAAAAGGATAAAGGGAACCCATATCAATGGATCAACTAATTTCTTATTACATAACACCCATTTGTATTCTATCTCTAAAAAGCTTAACTACCTCTACTGTAAACACATCCTTTCAAGCCATTTGAGCTTAGTAAAAAAACATAATCACAAACTCAGGGAGGACGTACTACCGGATTGGGTATTAAAGCCACCGAAGGAATCTACCCCCACAAAAAATGACCCTTTTCTCACTACTATTGATTTACTGTTCATCTTCACCACCTTTGTTGAATCTAGTTATCGACTCTACTAATTTTGGACCAATTCTATCTTATTTGGGTTCGGTTAAATTTTAACCACCTACAATTATTATTATTATTATTATTATTATTATTATTATTATTATTATTATTATTATTGTTGTTGTTGTTGTTGTTGTTGTTGTTGTTGTTGTTGTTATTACTCAATAATTATCATGATATTAGTCAATAATTAGTCATATTTTTTTTTAAAAAAAAAGGGAAATGAAATTAAGTTAAGATAATTAACGTATGCAATAATGATAAGCAATTAAGAAGCAAATAATTTAAAGCCCATTTTTTTTCTAAAAAAATAAATAAAATTAAATGAAGTAACTAATATTGACATGTGTCAATCTCTAGTTAAATGACATCATTTTACTTATATATAATATATATATATATATATGAGCGAAATTGTAGTTATTTTCTACCATAAGATATGGTGATTACTTCTCTAATTTTGCATTTTTTTTGTTCTATTTAGACACAACGTTTCATTAAATATTGTTTCATTAACTATATATACGATGATTATTATGATAAAAACTTGACGTTCTTACTAAATTGTGGTAAACTATATTGTACTATAACTTATTATGATATACATGCACACAATATAGTAAATACTCTATATTACTTAAAATTTCAAAATAAATCATTTTAATTATGGAAAAAATTCTCAAATTGAATGGTTATTCTTTTTAGAAACTTACAAAAAGAGAACCCCCCCTGTAATACCTCGTTCCTTTATTTTCTGAGCGAATCTTTTTCTTAGACCAATTAAGGTTAAATTACGTTAAGGAGTGAACATCGAGTTTTGAACCCCTCGTATTTGTCCCAAAACTTCTAGAATGTCATATTATGTTTATCAAGTTTGTAGGAACAATCATTTCGTTACTCGGGTGGCCCGAATTGAAAACGAGAAGTTAATCATGCACTTTGAACTTTTCGAAAAAGTTAATTTTTGGCCAACTTTGAAAGGCCATAACTTTTTCATCCGATATCCAAATGAATCCCTGTTTACGGACAAGTCTTCATTTCATTCCCCTTTAAACCTTTTGTGTTTGGACCGAAGTCCAATTTATATTCCTCATGGGTCAAAACAGTGTGCAAAGTAGGCCTTTCAACAAAATCCTATCATTTGGTAGCGCTTTGGCAATACACTGTCTTTAACAAATTTCTGGCAATTACTCATCCTGAATTTTGGGATGCTTCCTCTTAGGAAGTTGTAGGTCTTTGAACTAGCTTTCTGTGGATATAAAGATCTCCTCAATCCGAGTTCCGAGCAAGAAGTTATGAGCAAAATACCAACAGTGGTTTATGCTGAGAGAAGAAAATTATGGACAGAATGTTTCTGGGATCGGTCCCAGACCCCTGAGCGTCGAAATTTAACACTTTTAAACTTCATTTTCTCACCATTTATTTTCATTGCTCACCCATTTCGAGTACTACAACCCAAAAGCTCACCAAGAGAGTTCTAGAGAGAGAAAGAGAGAGATTATCACCATATTTCATTCCCAAAACAAGGCTCCAACATCATCATCTTCATCTCCATCATTACTCCTTCCTCAATTGATGAACCATAAAGCTAAAAAATTGGGGATGTTGTGATTCAAAGGCTTTGGGCTCGATTCAACTTTTCCAACTCAAGGATTTAGCTTCAAAAAGGTGGGGATCTAGTACTAAAACCTAGTTTTCAACTTATTATAGCTTAATTTATTATGAATTTACCACTTGTTCATGAAAAACCCTAGGTTTTCTAAATAGGTTTATGCGTATATGTTGGGGTTTTGCTTTGATATTGAAATTGATGGTCCAAATAGCTTAAATATAGTTTAAATTACTTGATTAAGCAAGTAATTGGGACAAATTACTTGATTTGCACTAAAACCCACTTAGTACTCAATTTCGTTATTAATAACCCTTCAAGGATCACATGCAAAAGCTTGAAGGCAAAAGCTTAAAGTGAAGATCAAATTGAAAAAACAAATCGAAGCATTCATAGACTCGTCTATTCGTCATTTGAGTGAGTGCTTAGGATTATTTGTAAAGTTTCTTATTTGATGATTATTATAGCTCATTTGCATTGTTACAACATTCTTAGATTGATCAAAACCAAGTTTGAATCAAAATCATTTCAAAACATCATTCTAGCAAAAACTGGTTTTGAAATAAATTCATATTAAATTCAAACAATCATATTTTAAGTTCCCCCGAAAATAAATGTCTTAGGAACTTTTTTTTGAAGTCTCCAAAGCATTAGAATTGATTTTGAAGCTTATATGCAAAAGTGCAAAATTTAGGTTTTTGGCCTGATGGACAGAGCCCATCAGTCAACTAAGCAGAAAGGCTTAGTCAACTAAGGCTCACTCAATCGAATAAAGAGCTTTGCTCAGTCGACTGATGGCCCAGAATATAGCCGTTGGATTTTTGATTTTTTACCATTTTTGGTACCAAACCTCAAAAACAGTTATATCGCTTTTGGGACTTATATACACTATTTCAGGCACATTTTGAACACCTTGAATCATTCTTATACTCTATACTTCATCTATCTTCAATGTCAAAAGATTCAAGAATTTATTTTTTATCAATCATTCTTCATTGAGCTATAAATCTTGATTAAGTAAGATATCTCTAGTGTAAGTTTTAAATTGTATCTATCATACACTAGAGAGTTGTTTTTCATTGGTGTGAATCACCAAACAATTTGTATTAAATTGTGAGAGATAAATCTCATAGGATAACAAGAAGATTAATTCTTGTTTAATGATCGTGAGAGGTAAATCTCACAAATTAGCAAGAGAGAGATTTTTGTGGGAATATTGTGGTAAAGAGTGTGTGAGATAATAACACTTGTAGATATTTGATCTTCACTTGAAAGAATATTGGTTTTAATGAAAATTCTCAGGGAACTATCTGAGCGTGAAAGTAGGGTCTAACAAACCGAACCGTGTGGACAAAAAGTCTTGGACTTCAAATTGGTTCAATCTTTCTAAACTCAAGCTCTTTATTTATTACTATATATTTGCTTGCTTTTTAGATTGCTTATTTGCTTACCTTGGGATTATTTATTTGATTGATTAATTGCTTGGTTTTTTTGATTTACTTATTTAGTAAATTTGTTTTGCCTAAACAATTTTTGAAATTTTTTTAATTCTGCATTAAGTTTTTAAAACCCTATTCACCCCCCTCTAGGGTTGTTTTTAGACCAACACTTGTGTCTACTCTTAAAAACCCAAGTGGTGGGATTTCTTTACGAGTAAAATGTTTATAACTCATTATGCTTGACTGAGACTGTTTATATAAAATTTCCTTGTTGATTTTGTTATTGATGTTATATATGATAAACGAAAAAGGTGTATGGCACAATTACTTCTTAAATGAGTCAATTGATACTTTGTTGAGACTATACTACTATAATAGTCCTTGATGGTCCCGGGTTTGGTCTCTAATGATTGGGGCAAAAAGTTGGGACACAGTCTCTTGGGTGCAAGACCCGAAATTGTGCATGAAAACGAACGAGATGCCCTGCTTCCGCGTGAGTGAAAGGCCAAGAAATGCAAACCCGGTTGTATGCTTGGATAGTGCGAGTATCATTACATTATGGCTCGAGGTGTATGAGAGAATGTATATTAATTGTGCCATATAATCTTGTTTGATATGGGAAATGAGTACGAGGGTTTTAAAAGTATTTTGACAGAACGAGACAAAGTTTTTGTAGGTGGTGTATTTGTGTATCGAGTCAAACTAGAGTAGATCCAGCCCAAACTAGTAGAGATGGTAATTGAACCAAGCTTGATGATCAATCTATAACTATAGAGATAAAGGTGCTACTATAAAGCTTCTAAACAAAATCTTCCACCCATTGCTCTATAATTACCCTATCTTATTTATAGGTATTTTTTGTAATCCTCAAGTTAGATAAGGTCATAAGTAAAATGATTATAAAGGGTATAACTTGTGGTCCTTGTGATCTCCACCCGTTCCTTCCATGTAAGGGCAACGTGTAACACCCCCGCCTTAATGTACAGGTTAACACCTGTAATTAAGACCTGGAGCGTTACTAACCTATCTTAGTAGGACTAAGATAGGTATGTAGAAGGAAATAAGTCAACAACAATAGATATAGCAAATATCACAATGCATAGGGTATCAAATATATTATACATTCTAACATGTATCATATACATACAATCCAAACCATACGAATAACCAAAGTATATAAACTCCTCGGGCTAGCCGTGGCTTCCCGGAAAAATATATATATACATCACGGAAAACCAAGATATACACGTAGTATCAGATCCTCTATATCGTCTCTGACCCTGTCGTATCCTTGTCCTCGCGGGACTCGTGAGTACCTGAAATGTTTTAAAGAAAAAAAAACCAAGGTGAGCCATTTGCTCAGTAGGGGGAATACAGGCTGTATGTTCAAAAACAAGTTTATAAACATATCTTTTAGACCATGTTAATATCAATAATATCAACAAAAAATCCAAAATTCATCAAGTGATCATGCATGAACGTGCTAATGCAGGTTACTTCTCGTGTCAACCGATTACCGTATAATAGAAAGCCTGAGTGATGAATATATTACATTGCTGCCAAGATATCACAACTTGAAATCAATTGTCCCAATCTTACACAAGTATAGAGAACAATAGCCCTGGGATCATTCACCCCGATCCCATATAAATATAGATAATCGCAAAATCATAGTGCCTTGCCAATTTTCCTAGGTTCCCGGGCTCCACACATGTGGCTTATAGGCGGCCAAACGTTGCTCCCCTAGGGGTTTAAGGCTTTTCAACCCAAGGGCACCGAGCCCTGCATATTTTCCCATCCCGGCAAGCATTATACATTCAATTCATTTTTCGGTTTCCAAAAGCCACCAACTCTTCAGTACTTATATAAGTGATAGAAGCCTCCGAGAAATAGATACTTGAACAAGAGTCATAAGCCATAATAGAGCCTCCATGCCTTTGAAAGTTCCCGAGCTTCTGGTTGACACCATAGTAACATATAATATGCATAACATGATGCTAATTATCCACATGAAGAAAAATATTCCATATATACTTTACCAAGTTCAACCACATATCCTTTATCATCAAAAGTTCACAACTAAATCACTTTTATCAACCATGCAGTAGATATATCGCCAAGGGTATCTTATTTAGATCAAACAACTCTTTATTTCAAGTATACACGGCATATTGTGCCTCCAATCATATATTCAATACCACACATATCATGCAACATCAAAAATATATGTACACATTCAACTTTCTAACTTTATATAAATCAAACGCATGAATTTTCAAGTAATAAACTCATTTTATCGGGTTTTGAAAATAAGAAAACCCCTACCTCAGTCTATGAGTGTGAAAGAAGAAACAAAGTTGATGTTCCAAGCCATCCCCCAAAGAATCCTCAAGGTAGAAGATGATGAATAGTAAGCTAGGAGGTGTTTCAGATGTTTTTCGATGTGTAATCCTTCGATTGGAAGTGAAAATAGGTAAGAGTCGCTCAAGAACACCTATCTTTCTCTTTCTAGAACTCTCTAGAGTTTATTAGAAGAGGTTGGTTCTAAAATGGGTGAAAAATAGCTTAAAACGAGCTTTAATCCACTTTAAGTCGGTTGCTACAGTAACCGCACACATATTTTTGGTTCTGGAGTACTGTTTTTGTTTTGGCCATAACTTTTGACTCGGAACTCCGATTGAGGTATTCTTTATATGCACGGAAAGGTAATTCAAAGATCTACAACTTCCTAAGAGGAAATTTTCCTAAATATGGACTCATTTTTTCCAGAAATTCACCAAAAGCAGCGCTATGCCGAAACGCTATCAAACCACCCGAATTTAGCGATGGGCCTACTTCGTACCTTGTTTTGACCCACGAGGAGTATGAATTAGCTCTCGCTCAAAACACAAAAGTTGTAGAATGATGCAAATAATAGACACATACGCAAGAGAAATGTTAATCGGATAAATAACGGAAGAATTACGATAGCTCAAAGTTAGCTCGGGTTAACGAATCGTAAGGAACCAAAACTTCTTATTTATCAACTGGAATCGATTCGGACAACCCGAATCAGCAAAGGATCATTCACATGTATATAAAAGAGTTAATAAGACATAATTAACATTAATTTAAATGCACGATGCTACAATCTCTCCCACTAAAATAAAATTTCATCCTCGAAATTTAGAGATTACATATTAATTAAACAACTCTGGATATTTTCCACGTATTTCCTTTTCTAACTCCTATGTCGCCTCTTCAGCTCCGTGATGTAACCACAGGACCTTCACTAATGGAATAATTTTGTTACGTAGCACCTGATCTCGACGGTCTAAAATTTGTATCGGGCGGGTCTCGTATGTTCCGTCATCTACGACCTCGAGATTTTTCCATTGAACTATGTGGGAAGGATCATGTACTTATTGGCGTAGCATTGATACATGGAAGACATTGTGTACATTAGACAACTGCAGCGGTAAGGCTAGACGATATGAAACATTCCCAATACGTTCGAGAATCTCGAAAGGCCCAATGTATCGAGGAGATAGCTTTCCTTTACTACCAAACCGCGTAATACCAAAGCGAGGTTTGGTTTTCAAGAACACATGGTTACCAACTTCGAACTCCAATAGACGACGACGCTTATCGGCATAACTTTTTTGCCGACTCTGAGCAGTATGGAGATGTTGTCGAATAGTTTTAATCTTTTCGGTAGTTTGCTCTACCAACTCCGGACCCAACAAGGTTCTCTCCCCGACTTCATACCAGCAAACTGGGGATCTGCATGAACGACCGTAAAGGGCTCAGTAAGGCGCCATGCCTATACTAGCCTGGAAGCTATTGTTATATGCAAACTCGACTAATGGCAGGTGATCTATCCAGTTTTCTCAAAAATCGAGGACACACGCTCTCAACATATCTTCAAGTATTTGAATAACCCACTCAGATTGGCCACCGATCTGCAGGTGGAATGCCGTACTAAATTTTAACTGTATTCCTAAAGCCTTTTGGAGACTTTCCTAAAATCGAGATGTAAAACGAGGATCTCGATCTGATACAATAGTCAACGGAATCCCATAGAGTTTAACTATCTCCCGAACATAAAGTTTTCCCAAACTCTCCACATTTTGGTTGTTCCGGATAGGGAGGAAGTGAGTAGACTTTGTCAATCTATCGACAACCACCCAAATTGTATCTTGACCCCCTAATGCCTTCGGTAACCCCGAAACGAAATCCATGGTAACATATTCCCACTTTCACTAGGGAATGGGCAATGGCTGGAGTTGTCCTACAGGCCTTTGGTGCTCGGCCTTCACTAGTTGACACGTTATACACTTATTTACAAAATTTGCGACATCTTTC
This sequence comes from Lonicera japonica, assembly GCA_021464415.1. NCBI lineage: Eukaryota > Viridiplantae > Streptophyta > Magnoliopsida > Dipsacales > Caprifoliaceae > Lonicera > Lonicera japonica. The sequence goes on along the minus strand of CM038468.1, from coordinate 7,433,197 downwards.
TTCATGCCGTTCCATCAGAAGTTTCGACACAAGTTCCGGTACATCTTTGTACCACCGGGATGAATAAAGAATTGAAAATGGTGAGCTTCACTTAGAATTTCATTTCTAAGTTCAGGATCATTCGGTACCACCAACCTATCCCGAACCCGAATTCCCCCATCGGCTCCGAGTTTTTACCCACCATATTCCACTTCCGTGGCCAAATGATCACGTATTACCTGAAATGCTTTACCTAACAATTGAGCATCTATCACCTGTTATTGGATTGCCGGTTGGGCAATCATGTTATATAAATAAGCTCGGTTCTCATCACGATTCACCATCAGGTTATATCGTTGTAACTTCTTTCTCAACCTCCATTTCCGACACCGTAATGCGGCTAACGACCCTTGAGATTTTCGGCTTAAGGCATTGGCTACCACATTAGCCTTACCTATATGATATTGAAGAGTAAAGTCATAATCTTCCAAATACTCTACCCACCAACGTTACCTGAGGTTCAGATCTTTCTAGGTAAAAATATACTGCAGGCTGTTATGATCAGAATAGACTTCAAATCTTTCACCATATAGGTAATGACGCCAGATTTTAAGAGCAAATACAACAGCTGCTAACTCTAAATCATGAGTGGGATAATTTTTCTCATGTTGCTTGAGTTGTCGAGAAGCATAAGCCACAACATGCTCTTCCTGCATTAAGACACTACCCAAACCAAGCCTAGAAGCATCACAATAAATTGGGTAACCCTTTCCTCGCTTGGGTAAAATAAGAACTGGAGCAGAAGTAAGCTTATCTCTTAACTCCAAGAAGGCTTTCTCACATGATTCATCCCACACGAACTGAACGCCCTTGTGAGTTAGGCGAGTTAATGGTAAAGCTATACGGGAGAAATCTTTGACAAATCGACGATAGTACCCAGCCAAACCCAAGAAACTTCTAACCTCGGTAACATTTTGAGGCCTCTCCCACTTTAAGACTACTTCTACTTTTGCCGGGTCTACGCAGATACCCTCTCTCGAGACAACATGTCCCAAGAATTTGACTTCCGATATCCAAAAGTCACACTTGCTAAGTTTTGCATACAACTTATGGTCTCGAAGAACTTGAAGAGCCAAGCGAAGGTGATTCTCATGTTCTTCATCTGACTTGAAATAGATAAGAATGTCATCTATAAAGACTACAACAAACTGATCGAGATACGGACGATATAAACGATTCATTTGGTCCATAAAAGCAGTTGGTGAATTCGTTAACCCGAATGGCATTACTAAGAACTCATAATGACCATATCAAGTATGAAACGCCATCTTCGAAATATCTTCCTCTCATACTAACATTTGATGATAGCCCGATCGAAGATCAATCTTAAAAAATCTGATAGCACCTTGCAATTGATCAAACAAATAATCGATTCGAGGCAACGGATACTTGTTCTTAATAGTGACTCAATTCAGCTATCGATAATCTATACATAACCGTAAAGACCCATCTTGCTTCTTAGCGAATAGAACAGGTGCACCCCACGGAGATACACTGGGTCTAATGAACCCTTTTCGCAATAATTCATCAATTTGGATCTTTAGCTCCTTTAACTCAGTAGGAGCCATACGATATGGGGCTAAAGATATCGGCACAGTTCCAGGAACAATATCAATAGAGAAGTCCACCTCCCGATGTGGGGGTAGACCCGGAAGATCATCGGGGAACACGTCAAGAAATTCCTTAACCACAGGAAGATCAGAAGGACGAGGACTGCCATCCTCTCGTGCTACAATGCTGGCCAACCATCCAAAGTAACTTCGTTGTTCTCTGGGTTTAAAGTATGCACACGGGACAAGTGACTCGGGTTCACATTGAAAAGTCAAAATCTCACTATCTGATAGTGAAATTGTTACCCAACGTCTAGAATAATCAATTACCGCGCGAAAAGTAGCTAACCAATCCATCCCCAGTATAAGATCATAATCCCCCATATTAAGTACGATAAGATCAAACTCTATTGAGGACTCCCCAAAACTCAAGGAATAATTTCTACAAACGGAACCCAACTGAATTCGATTTCTCGTGGGTGTACCAACCACAAAGGTATATTCAATGATTCAACACACAATCCCAACCTATCAACCAATGCACGTGAAATAAAAGAATAAGAGGCATCAGTGTCAAACAAAACTTTAACCCAGGTACTAAAGAACAAAATAGTACCTTCCATTACTTTAACCTCTGGCGGCTCTGACTGTGTCAATGTGTAAACCCGACCCTGTGTTCTGCCACCACCCCGAGAGTATGAGTTCCCACCTCCACGGGACCCACTCTGACTATACCCACAGCCTTGACTACCCGGAGTGCTAGAAATGGACAGGTCCTCGCCGCCCGTGCGACTTGAGCCTTGAAACTGCGGCCGACTGTTGAAGGACTGGGAGGGTTGTTGCGCTTGTCTCACATTTGGAAACTCTTTCTGGAAGTGCCCCAGCTGACCACACCCATAACAGACTCTTTCTCGGAACCCCTGGTTTTCATTCCCCGAACCCGTAGACCGACCTCTACCATAACTTCCACTAGAGGATCCTGACTCAATCTTGTACCTATTTCCCTGACCACCTGACCTTTTCCCTTCAGTACCCCTCTTTTTATCGAGAAATCTACTGGCATCAGCGACACTGCCGTGATTCAGGTGATATACTTTCTCCCGAATCGAAGGTTTCAACCCTTTAAGGAATAAACGTATCATTTCCTCGGGATCGTTATCCAAACTCTTGTCAAAACGACTTAAACTTTCAAATTTCACTTCATACTTTGAAACCGACATGTTCCCTTGGATTAAGGAACGGAACTCATCTCTCTTCAGACTCCGATGAACCGACGAGAAATAACGCTCTAGGAACAGTTGAGTAAATTGCTCCCAAGAAGTAGGAGCGTCCGCTCTCCTAGACACAGTTCTCCACCAGATACCAGCTTGATCAACCAGCTGATAAGTCCCCAAATTAAGCTTCAGGTCATCGGGTAAAGTCATAACTTCAAAGGCTCTCTCTATTTGATCGAGCCAGGACTCTGCCGCCTCGGGACCAGACGTCCCGTTGAATGAAGGTGGGGCTAGCTTCTTAAACTTCTCTAGGGCCACTAGAGCCTTATTCTCCTGGACTCTACTCTGGGGTTGTTCTATATGTCCCAACACATTGGCTAACTCTCAGGCCATGGCACGAATTGCATCTACTGGCTCCCCGAAGGTGGAACTCTCGTGGGTAGCATTGTGATTTGGTGAAATCGTCATTCTATACGAAAACAATAAAATGAACGTCATGACAATCCAATATATATTAATAAGACAATAATTTATCACAATATATCATAAATTTCGTCCCACAACCCAAGTAATTGCGTAAACCTATGCTCTGATACCAAATTGTAACACCCCCGCCTTAATGTACAGGTTAACACCAGAAAATTAAGACCTGGAGCGTTACTAAACTATCTTAGTAGGACTAAGATAGGCATGTAGAGGGAAATAAGTCAACAACAATAAATATAGCAAATATCACAATGCATAGAGTATCAAATATATTATACATTCTAACATGTATCATATACATACAATCCAAACCATACGAATAACCAAAGTATATAAACTCCTCGGGCTAGCTGTGGCTTCCCGAAAAAATATATATATACATCACGAAAAACCAAGATATACACGTAGTATCAGAGCCTCTATATCGTCCCTGACCCTGTCGTATCCTTGTCCTTGTGGGACTCGTGAGTACCTGAAATGTTTTAAAGAAAAAAAAAATCAGGGTGAGCCATTTGCTCAGTAGGGGGAATACAGGCCGTATGTTCAAAAACAAGTTTATAAACATATCTTTTAGACCATGTTAATATCAATAATATCAACAGAAAATTCAAAATTCATCAAGTGATCATGTATGAATATGCTAATGCAGGTTACCTCCCGTGTCAACCGATTACTGTATAATAGAAAGCCTGAGTGATGAATATATTCCATTGCTGCCAAGATATCACAACCTAGGATCAATTGTCCCGATCTTACACAAGTATAGAGAACAACAGCCCTAGGATCATTCACCCCGATCCCATATAAATACAGATAATCGCAAAATTATAGTGCCTTGCCAATTTGCCTAGGTTCGCGGGCTCCACACCGGTGACTTATAGGCGGCCAAACGTTGCTGCCCCAGGGGTTTAGGGCTTTTCAACTCAAGGGCACTGAGCCCTGCCTATTTTTCCATCCCAGCAAGCACTATACATTCAATTCATTTTTCGGTTTCCAAGAGCCACCAGCTCTTCAGTACATAGATAAGTTATACAAGCCTCCGAGAAACTGATACTTGAACAAGAGTCATAAGCCATAATAGAGCCTCCATGCCTTTGATAGTTGCCGAGTTTTCGGTTGACCCCATAGTAACATATAATATGCATAATATGATGCTAATTATCCACATGAAGCAAATTATGCCATATATACTTTACCAAGTTCAACCACATATCCCTTGGCATCAAAAGTTCACAAATAAATCATTTTTATCAACCATGTCGTAGATATATCGCCAAGGGTATCTTATTTAGTTCAAATTACTCTTTATATCACGTATACATGGCATATTGCGCCTCCAATCATATATTCAATACCACACATATCATGCAACATCATAAATATATGTATACATTCAACTTTCTAACTTTATATAAATCAAACGCATGAATTGTCAAGTAATAAACTCATTTTATTGGGTTTTGAACGTAAGAAAACCCCTACCTCAGTTTATGAGTGATAAAGAATAAGCAAAGTTAATGTTCCAAGCCTTCCCCAAAGAATCCTCAAGGTATAAGATGATGAATAGTAAGCTAGGAGGTGTTTCGGATGTTTTTCGATGTGTAATCCTTCGATCGGAAGTGAAAATAGGTAAAAGTCGCTCAAGAACACCTATCTTTCTCTCTCTAGAACTCTCTAGAGTTTTGTGGAAGAGGTTGGTTCAAAAATGGGTAAAAAATAGCTTAAAACGAGCTTTAATCCACTTTAAGCCGGTTGCTACAATAACCACGCACATATTTTTGGTTCTGGAGCACTATTTTTGTTTTGGCCATAAGTTTTGGCTCGGAACTCTGATTAAGGTGTTCTTTATATGTACGGAAAAGTAATTCAAAGATCTACAACTTTAGAAGAGGAAGTTTTCCTAAATTATGGACGCTCTTTCCCAAAAATTCACCGAAAGCAGCGCTCTACCGAAACGCTATCAAACCACCAGAATTTAGCGATGGGACTACTTCGCGCCCTGTTTTGACCCACAAGGAGTATGAATTATCTCTCGGTCAAAACACAAAAGTTGTAAAATGATACAAATACTAAACACATACGTGAGCGAAATGTTAATCGGATAAATAACGGAGGAATTACGATAGCTCAAACTTAGCTCAGGTTAACAAATTGTAAGGAACCAAAACTTCTTATTTATCAACCGGAATCGATTCGGACCACCCGAATCACCAAAGGATCATTCACATGTATATAAAAGAGTTAATAAGACATAATTAACATTAATTTAAATACAGGATGCTACAGAACGTATTTGTTGTAACTAACTTCTTGCACTTTACACGTGTCACCTCGTCATTCGCTTATGTAGTGAAAATTTATCATGCTATATTATCACAGGTATCACTGTCTTATTGGTTAGGACCCCCATATCGACATTTTTCCCATATGTAGGCCTGAAACCTTACTTAACTTGATTATTGCTTACTCGACGTTTGACTACCCTTTACTCGGCGTACTATTATCATTTATTCGGCGCATACCCTGTACTACCCCTCATGTTGTTGGGCCTTATTCATAACCCATTATATCATTCCCGTTATATGGACCTTGCCTTTCCCATTCGGCCTATGAGGGAGTACTAAAATTATGCCCCCATAGTTTTCTTTCTTAATCATTGTACCTTATTATACAAAAAGGATTTCTTGAGATTCACAAAAGGATTTTTAAACTTTATTTTCACATAAAACTTATTATATTTATGATTCCCACTGAGTCCTCGACTCACCCCAATTATTTTCCATCCAAATTCCTCTGCAGGTTTTTCTGGGAAAAGGAATAGTGAAGACGCATTCTCATAGATTGCATTTATACCATTGACAAGCCGAGGGTCCTTTATTACAGAAGGACCAATGCTTTTAGAATTGTGTCAATTAACTACGTATTGTATTCTTGCATAGAAATTATGTTTGATAAGGACATTGTATATCGTGTACTTAGGACCTTATTGGAGGCTAGTTGTATAATTATAGTATCCTTCTGGTTTGGTGAAAGATTTACATGATATATAGAATGTTTTTACTCATTGGAAGTGTGAATTTTTAGTTTCTCAAAGGAAAATTAAGCTTCGTTAAACCGTCGTCAGGGTACGGCACCCATGATTAACCGGGTCTCGGAGGTGAAAATCTTGTACGAGATTCGGGGCATCACAAGTTAGTATCAGAGGCATATGTTTCATTTTCTTTCGCCGTGAGTGGGGTAGATTATAAAATTCCATCTCGTACCATTCCTATTCTTTTCATTGTATTGATAACTGGAAAAAGCTCGAGGAGTCAATTTTGGTTTTTGGTATAGTAGCAAAGAGACTATTGGGTTATTTTATAGTCAGTCACAGCGCAACGAATGATTATACTATAAATCATTAGTCAACTATCGCTAACCGGAATCGAAATAAGATGACGAAATTGAGTTTTGTCTAAAATATTTATTCTTTTCACTCCTAGAATTTCGCTTTCCTTTCAATAAGAGGTTATCCTATAATACTTGTCGAGTTAAACTCCCTTTTTACTCTTTTGGTTGTATGGAGCCGTAGAAGGTAAGTAAAAGGCCCGTTGTTCCATGCAACAAATCAGTTGAGAGCAACCCTGTTGCAAATCAGAATTTCTGTGATGGTTCTAATTAGGACTTAACTATTCAATTGGAGGCAATAATGAGTGGGTCCTTCAATAAGCTCATTGGGGTCTGGAAGAATACTCATGGTACCACTAAAGGTGTCAATCATAACTACGCTCGAGCTCCGAGACACACTACTAATGATGATGAATATGTACCGATCATCCATCGTGACCCTTAAGGAAGGGAGCGTAATGAAGTTTATTACTTCAAGGAGTTTAACCGTCCACAACCACCACCACAGTTTAACGGGTCAGTTGAACCCGAGGCTATTGAAGGGTGGCTTTTTCACAGCGACTTCCAACATAGGATTTTGCAGGTTCCTAAGTATAGGTGGGTTGGTTCTGCTCTATTAGAACTCAAGAGTATTGTAATACGCTAGTGAGTGTCCAATGATGGTCCTAATGCAATTACTAGGCAGACTAAGTTTAATAGGTCCTTTTGCGATGGACGAGCATCTACTGCTTATGATAGAGCAGAGAGATGAATTTTATAACATGATTCAATATAGAATGATGAATAGGGATTTTCTGCCTTAGTTTTGTGGAGTTGAGCATGTACGTGAAAATGATTTCTTATTAGCAGTAGCAATATGGGAGACCAACAATGTAGACTTAAATGTCGTATGTCCTAATCATATCAAGAACTCCACGTAGGAGCTAATGTCGAGGGAAATCATGATCTTAGCAACTATAACTAACTCACCCATCACCTAAGTAAGCCACAGGGCTAGGAAAGCCAGGCTGGATGGGCTTCCAGCTTAAATTCTTATAGCCGACTAAGAGTACCTAGTTTTGGAAGGTGGCCATGTCTTCTTTAATGGTGTGTTAGAGTTTTGTTTGATACGGGTGTATCTTATTTCATGTATTGATGGTGGGTGCTGTAAGTCTGGGCTTGAAGCTATAGAAGCTAGAATCTCCCATTAGTATTGGAATTTTTATCGGCAAGAGAGTTTACCTAAGCAGTTAACGCACTGCTAGCATTTCCCTTTTATTTCAGCAGACACATGAAAGATGATTACATCATTTTAAAATGAGTCCTTATGATTTAAGTCTAGATGTGGAATGGTTAGCAAGTCTTGTAAGCACCAAAACCATGCCATTGACTTCTCATGGTGTCTTTTTTGTCAGTAAATTCTTAAATGTATTTCTTAATGACTTACCCGAGTTGTCCCGTACCCGGAAGATTGAATTCAGTACCGATTTGGCACAAAGAGCCAAACCTATTTCTATTGCACCCCACCATTTGATTCCAGCAAGAACGTAACAAACCTAAAACTATATAAATGATCTCTTAAACAAAGGATTCCTTTGTCATAGCTCGTCTTCGTAGAGGGCACTTGTTTCCTTTACCAAAAGCGGCTGATGAGCCTCTTTGTATATGTATTGATTACTGTCAACCGACCCAAGTTACCATTAATAATAATTATTCCTTCCATATATGGATGATCTGTTTGACCAAACTCCGGGGCGCTTATTCCCTTTGTAAAAATAGAGTTACGATTAGGTTATTATCAATTTCGTACCTGTGATACAAACATTCCCACGAATAGTTTTTCGTGCCCGTTCTAGTCATTTTGAATTCTTAGTCATACCATTGGGTTAACTAATACACCAGTCACATTGATGAACCTTACATACAATTATCCTCATGATCATTAGAATAATAGTACTGGAGTAACCATATTGAAGTTAGGATAGAGTATATTGATGTAAAGGTCCCACTTCAGTAAGTATTGGGAGGTAAGGAAACCAAACCTGTAGAGATTGTTCTAGACAGTGAGTTATTCGATTCTTGTGATTGTCCTCATTCTTGCAAAACTATTAGAACCCTCATATTCTAGTCTGGATGTTGATAAGAAATACCCGAATTTCGTGGCTTGTCCGAACATTTAGAGCTCGGACTAGAAGTAAACATGAATATTCTTAATATGCCTTTCCCTTTACTCATCCATGATGCACTTGGCTTGTAAAAATAGGAATAAGGAGTTTTGGTAGGATTCTTTTAATAAATTGATCGTAAGCTAGACGTGCATCCGTCTTAAGTCACTCTGCAATAGTGTGCGAGTTTCGAACCCAACTAGGGTCTAAATTTCCACTTCTTCCAGTCGAGGAAGAATTTATCAGAGTACATAGCGGAAGAACAATACTTGTCAAGTCCATGTCAGATTCAGCACTTCAGTTAATGAACCAATAGGGTCAACTTAAGATCATTTTATGTAATCACCATGACCATTGAGTGACCCCTTAAGTTAGCGACTATGCATTGGTTTTGTTGAGAAGGGGTTGATAGAATTATGACTGTCATACTACCCAGATCCCTAGTTTTCAAGGAATATGGGTTGAGAAAAAGATAGAAACTCATTGAAGCGATAAATGTTTTTATGTTCCAATTCTTAGTGATGTGTTGCCTGCCTTCCAAATGTGTAGACCAACATGGTAATTCGTAGATAACACTCCGGATTTTCTCTAAAAATGTTGTAAAAACCAAAGTACCACTTGAAGTTCAAATTATCCGATTGATTCAACTTGATGACCAATTCTTTAAGGATGGGAGTAACATTTAGTTACGTAAAGTAGACCTTACCTCCATTGAATTTGTTTGTTGGAGACGTTGAGATTTGTGATTAGCAAATTCAATGTAGTGTTTCTACTCACCTTAACTTTGTTTCTAACATGAGTTTCACCCTTGGGACATATATTCGGAACCAAATTCCCTTTGTGAAGACGAGAGCAAAGGGATGGCATATCTAATGTGTACAACTTGCTCCGCTTGTTATGAGCAAAGGGCGAAGACCAAATTTCTTTTTTTACTTAGTATGGTTGCGTACCAAAACGTCTTCCTTAACATATGATCAAAGGCACGAGGCTTTTACTAGGTATTTTTCTGACGGTGTTGTATTAGTCGAGTTCGAATTCTAACGGACTCTTATGAATAGTAAATTTAGTTCACGGTATTTGATAACTTGATAATGTTGGGTATGGCCTCATGATTCGGATCGGCTATATGTGATGTAAGCACGCGGGAAGTTATGAACCTAGAGTAGTTATGTCGTTTTTGCAAATCCTTGATAAACCATTTTCCATCATTTGAAAATTTATATAGTTTTTCTATTTTCTCGCCTATAACCCTCTTGTCCAAATTCTTAACTCATTGTTTCACCACGTGGGAAGGGTGAAGTTTAATCCGAATAGTATATTCGATACTCAAGACTCTGTCTTTATAGCTGAACACTAATAACCTCTTTATTTCTTATGACTTTTATGAATAATGCACAACTCGAGTTATATAGAGATGTGAAAGAAAGTTACAGCCTATCAAATCTAGGGAACCACTTGTGAATTATGTTCTTGGTGAAGTGAACACCATGACATGTGAAATGCACGAAGAGAATCAATTACGTTTGGTCTGGAAAGTTGTATAAACGTTTGTTAGATTAGTTAAAACTTGCATCTCAAGTGCTTGATATTCTTTAGAAACAGGAAAAATTGTATCAGGATTGTTTTTAGAAAGCCATGTGTGCCGATGAGTCCATCCATTGTTAAATTTTAGAAAAGGTTAATATTAACCAATCCTTGATTTGATGATCGCTCTGGTCATAGACATTCCCATGTAAATTTCGAGGACGAAATTTCTTAAGGAGGGGAGATTGTAATACCTCGTTCCTTTATTTTCAAGCGAATCTTTTTCTTAGACCAGTTAGGGTTAAATCTCCGTTAAGGAGTGAACATCGAGTTTTGAAACCCTCGTATTTGACCCAAAACTTCTAGAATGTCATATTATGTTTATCAAGTTTGGAGGAACAATCATTTCGTTACTCGGGTGGCCCGAATTGAAAACAAGAAGTTAATCATGCACTTTGAACTTTTCGAAAAAGTTAATTTTTGGCCAACTTTGAAAGGCCATAACTTCTTCATCCGATATCCAAATGAATCCCTGTTTACGGACAAGTCTTCATTTCATTCCCCTTTAAACCTTTTGTGTTTGGACCGAAGTCCAATTTATATTCCTCATGAGTCAAAACAATGTGCAAAGGAGGCCTTTCAACAAAATCCTATCATTTGGTAGCGCTTTGGCAATATAATGTCTTTAACAAATTTCTGGGAATTACTTATCCAGAATTTTGGGATGCTTCCTCTTAGGAAGTTGTAGGTCTTTGAACTAGCTTTCTGTGGATATAAAATCACCTCAATTCAAGTTCCGAGCAAGAAGTTATGAGCAAAATACCAACAGTGGTTTATGTTGAGAGAAGAAAATTCTGGACATAATGTTTCTGGGATCAGTCCCAGAGACCTAGGATCGGTCCCAGACCCCTGAGTGTCGAAATTTAACACTTTTAAACCTCATTTTCTCACCATTTCTTACCATTTTTCAGCCATTTCGAGCACTACAACCCAAGAGCTCACCAAGAGAGAGAAAGAGAGAGATTCTCACCATATTTCATTCCTAAAAGAAGGCTCCAACATCATCATCTTCATCTCCATCATTCCTCCTTCCTCCATTAATGAACCATCAAGCTCAAAAATTTGGGATGTTGTGATTCAAAGGCTTTGGGCTCTATTCAACTCTTCCAACTCAAGGATTTAGCTTCAAAAAGGTGGGAATCTAGTACTAAAACCTACTTTTCAACTATTATAGCTTTGTTATGAATTTACCACTTGTTTATGCAAAACCCTAGGTTTTCTAAATGGGTTTATGCGTATATGTTGGGGTTTTGCTTTGATATTGAAATTGATGGTCCAAATAGCTTAAATATAGTTTAAATTACTTGATTAAGCAAGTAATTGTGACAAATTACTTGATTTGCATTAAAACCCACTTGGTACTCAATTTCGTTATTAATAACCCTTGAAGTGAAACTTGTGTCTACTCTTAAAAATCTAAGTGGTGGGATTTCTTTACGAGTAACATGTTTATAACTCGTTATGCTTGACTGAGACTGTTTATATAAAATTCCCTTATTGATTTTGTTATTGACGTTATATATGATAAACGGAAAAGGTGTATCGCACAATTACTTCTTAAATGAGCCGATTGATACTTTGTTGAGACTATACGACGATAAAAGTCCTTGATGGTCCCAGGTTTGGTCTCTAACGATTAGGGCCGGAAGTTGAGACACAATCTCCTGGGTGCAAGACCCAAAACCGTGCACGAAAATGAACGGGAAGCCCTGCTGCCGCGTGGGTGAAAGGTCACGAAATACAAACCCGGTTGTACACTTGGATAGTGCGAAAGTCATGACATTATGGCTCGAGGTGTATGAGAGAATGTATATTAATTGTGCCATATAATCTTGTTTGATATGGGAAATGAGTACGAGGGTTTTAAAAGTATTTTGACGGAACGAGACAAAGTTTTATTTCTTAATCGTTGTACCTTATTATACAAAAAGGATTTCTTGAGATTCACAAAAGGATTTCTAAACTTTGTTTTCAAATAAAACTTATTATATTTACGATTCCCACTGAGTCCTCGACTCACCCCAATTATTTTCCATCCAAATTCCTCTACAGGTTTTTCTGGGAAAAGGAATAGTGAAGACAAATTCTCATAGATTGTTTCTATACCATTGGCAAGCCGAGGGTCCTTCATTACGGAAGGATCAATGCTTTTAGAATTGTGTCGATTAACTACGTATTGTATTCTTGCATATAAATTATGTTTGATAAGGACATTGTATATCTTGTACTTGGGATCTCGTTGGAGGCTAGTTGTATAATTATAGTATCTCTCTGGTTTGGTGAAAGATTTACATGATATATAGAATGTTTTTACTCATTGGAAGTGTGGATTTTTAGTTTCTCACAGAAAAATTAAGCTTCGTTAACCCGTCGTCGGCGTACTACGTTGGAGGCTGTTATAATTAACCGGATCCTGGAGTTTGTGAAAATCTCGATAATACGGGAATGTTTTTTCATTGGAATTGGCGTCACCCCCCTCCCCCGGATTTTACTCCCTCAACACCCACTTACATATGTATACATTTCATGGCATATTATAATTATGTCTTATATAGGAAAATCTCTTAGTCATTGTCACCCCTACCCCCATAATTTCCCTCATCAATTAGTGTACAAAGAAGATTAGCGAGAAACATATACCTACATAAAATACATATATTAGTACACTGATTAAAAATTCAATCTTATAAGTACAAGTAAGAATCTGATAAACAATATACAATTAACAATAAAAATTATCCACTTCAAAATTATTGTATAATTGGGTGAATTGATTTTGTCCAAAATACAAATAACAAAAAAAAAAAATTAGGATTCTTAATCAATTTTAAGATATTTAAAAACTAGAGTACACAATTAATTTAAAACATAAATAGTAGTGGATCACAACATAATTAAAATTTTTAAAAAGCTACATATTTTTCTTGTCAAGTGCTACTAAACATTTGGCCTTCTATATGAAATATCACTTTCTTAACTACTTAGGCTTAGGCCCGTATTTACTTAATTAAAGATATTTTTTAAAGTGAAATTTATAATATTTACATGGGTTAAATAGTCAATAATAAGAAGGGATAAAATTTGGCAATTATTGAAAAGTTAATTTAAAAGGCTACGTAGCATCTGAAAGTTACAACATAACTATGATCTAACAATATATTAAGAATTGGCGTCATACTCGTCATTTTGAGATACAAAAAAAAAAAAAAAAAGGATTGCTATTGACAACATTATTTAGCTCTCTAACATATTTTTTTTTTAAAAAGATTAATTATTATATTCACAAACACCACTTTTTTTTTAATTAATGATTAACCATTAAACTCAAATTAATAATAATTAATAACTTTAAATCATTTAAAACCAAATTAATTATTAACCCCGTTAATTAAAAATTCTCTACTTCAGCACGATCATCATTCCTCAATACTAACAATGCCCCCGCCACCGCTACCGCCATCACCACCATCAAAATCATCATCCCTCTCCCAAAGAATATATTTTTATTAATTCTTTACGTTTCATTTCTTTCATAAATCATTTTATACAAAAAAAAAAAAAAATAGATACATGGCACGAAGAATGTTTACTAAGTTCCTAAGAACTAAGCGTTGTTCATCATATTCGATTCAAACTAACCGAGTAAAACACACTTCACTTGGTTCTAAGGAATCGAGTTAAATTTTCAATCATTTTTTTAATTCCACTAATTTCTTCAAAACCGAATAACGCATGCTTTATTTGATTTCTTTGGGTCGAGTATTATAAACAATACTTGATTCCTAAAAACCAAGTGAACCTACATAATTATGCCATAAATGGTTGCATCCAATTGAGCGTTAATGATCAGTTCATTTGTTAAAAAAGTTGGAAGAAAAAAAATTAAAGATTAGATTTATGAGATGGGTTGAGTGATTTAATTATTTCTTTTAATTGTAAAGAGAGAAGAGTATTTTTAGATTCATATTAATAAAACTTAAAAATGGATGGAGTGTTAGAAAGAGAAAATATATACTTATAGCGAGCTAATTGGGTGTTAAAGAGTCAAATAGTGTGTCAATAATAATCTCCTAGAAAAATAGCTATGCGAAAAAAGTCAAAGACAGAGAAAATTCAAAAATAAAAGAAAAAGGAATTCCACCCGTTCAAACTTCAAACCGTCACTCTTTGATATTTGAATAAATAAAAATTTAATTTTTTATGCACTACGACATTTCATAGGAGGGAGAGGTACACAATACATTTGATGGTCACAGCACAATTTTCCGACCAATATAGCAGATAAGACATAAATTTGATAAAAAAATTATTTCAAGCACACACCCATTTTACTCAAATCTTTCAAAACATTGGAAGGGGCTATACAATACACAATTTACAACAAGAACTAAACATATAGATATATACTAGTAGTTCAAGTTACTAAAATTAATTTCTTGACAGGTTGAGCCTATAGCTAGTTTTGGTACACGGACAAATGCTGTCAAGATTTCAATATCTATGAGGATGATAGTGAAGGCCCAAGACATTACCTGCTGTCAACTAATCTTTAACCACGCTCTTGTCTTCTCTGAAATTCTCACTCCAGCCTACCTTTTATCGGTGTTTCTCTCCTACAACCCTTTCTGGCTCATGTGTTTCATCTGTGCCCTCTTCTCAGCAATACTGGCTCATTATCTTTTCCAAATCACAAAGGCTCGTACTGTTATCAGTAAGTTGGCACATTTGCACAACTTTGCCAACAAATATATATTTTCTCTCATGCCCCGGAGTTTGCTATAAAAATGGATGCAAATGCATATGGATGAGTGAATGTTGCTACTACACCATTGGAAAAGTTGCGCAAATGTACTAACTTACTGATAACAGCACGAGCCTTTGTGATTTGGAAAAGATAATGAGCCAGTATTGCTGAGAAGAGGGCATAGATGAAACACATGAGCCAGAAAGGGTTGTAGGGGAGAAACACCAAGAAAAGGAAGGCTGGAGTAAGAATTCCAAAGAAGACGAGAGCGTGGTTGAAGATTAGTTGACAGCAGGTGACGTCTTGGGCCTTCACTATCATCCTCAGAATTATCACGAATACATAGAGGCAAAATGATATCAAAGAAATTATCATGCAGACATTGTGAGTCTCAAAAGCAGTGGGAGATCCAGGGTACTTCACTTGGATGAACACAACCAGTACTCCATCGAAGGCGAATTTTGCAGCATGCAAGGAAAGACTCAGGGGGGTTCTTCTCCACTAATTAGAACAATTATTAATCAAAATCAGTTCAAAACAAACAAAAGAAAAGAAATTGAGAACATAAAATGATAGTACACAAGCTGCAAATTATAAGTCTTTTGAAAACAGTAAATTCATCTCTCATGGGGTGGCCTACAATGGTACAAAGGAGGCCATGTGCAACGAGCATGT
This sequence comes from Lonicera japonica, assembly GCA_021464415.1. Classification (NCBI taxonomy): domain Eukaryota; kingdom Viridiplantae; phylum Streptophyta; class Magnoliopsida; order Dipsacales; family Caprifoliaceae; genus Lonicera; species Lonicera japonica. The sequence goes on along the minus strand of CM038468.1, from coordinate 7,417,374 downwards.
TGGCCTTAGCCAGGGCCAAATCAAATTTGAAATGACTGCAGCAGAATCTAATGATAATTCATTTGCAGAAAACTGAAATACGTCAATCTCACAGGAACGCATTTGCAGACAACATTAAATTAGTTCATTAATTGAAAGGTAATTACAATGTGGCTTTAAGCCAACTCCGTCATGGGGCTTATTATGCTTATGATATTGTCCGCTTTAGGACTAAGCAGCACAATTTTTCTTTTGCTCAAGTCTTAACTTGATCAAAAAACTGAACAACATCTAAAATCTTGGGGAAAAAAAGAGTCATAACAGCTCATAACAGTTCAAAATCCGCTCTAAAAACAAGTCATAACAGTTCAAAATCTGCTCTCAAAACAGGTCAAAATTTGCTCTAAAACCTTTTAAAAAAAAAAGTTCATAACAGTTCAAAATCTGCTCTAAAACCTGGAAAAAAATAAAAAACCAGCTCATACCAATTCAAAATCTGCTCTAAAAACAGTCCATGAAATAGCTCAAAAACTACTATAAAAACAGCCCATAAATATAACTAAAAGCAGTTAATAAACAGTCCACAGATTATCTTTGAAAGTATTACAGTTCACAGATATATATATATATATGCATGCTGTGTATATATGCTAATTTGTTTTTTTTTTAAACTCATTCTCTATATGAAAAGCAATTTCTTTGATAAATTTAACAAGAAAAATTAAAGTACTACTACTAACAAATTTACTGCCCCCACTTTCACAAGAATTTCACACTAATCACTCATTCAATCAGGTTGTCTGATGTTGATGTGGGTCGGTAAGCCAATTTATTTTTTTTAACCTTCGGGTAAATTCGGTCCAAATTGGTTAACCTGAAAACCAAACCGACCCAAATCACTGAGTTTCGATTTCGATTTTTTGTTTCAGATTTTGTTTTTTTTTTTTCGGTTTGGATAATTTCGGATCATAACGGATCGGTTCATTCAATTTTCGGATTTCAAACAACACCCCTACATATAAAAAATAAAATAAGAAAAGCAACTTAAAACAGCAAACCGCCACCCTTTAGCCGTGTCCGAGCCACACAGACAATTTGTAAATCTAAACTTAAATTCACATAGTAGTTATTAAATTAAATCAGATCAGTGATACATAAAATAGCATCTTAAAAGGAATGACAAGAATCGAAGGCTAGTAGAGCCTATGACTAAATTGATTTTCCCCACTAGTAAGACTACCTTACAAGTCCCTCACGAGAATCAATACTTAATTCTAATTATTAAAAATTCATAAATCTTCGTGAACATACCAGAAAATTTTGACTAAATTCACTTCATGCTTAGGATGCTTCTTTAGCTTATCAAGCTGAGTAATTTAAGTGCATTGCTGGTAGGTTCCTCCGGTGACTTATATAGTGTGTGGTGGTGTTCTTCACTGAGAACCAATGGCTAAAAAGGGGTGTATTTTTACATGATTAAGCTTTCTAGAGATAGAATACAAGTGAGTACTGTGTAATAAGAAATTGGATGATCCTTGGCTATGTATTCCCCTTGTCCTATTTATACAGTTTGGATAGGGTCACCTTAAGGTTTGGTGTACTAAGAAATTACTAAAAGAGGCAAACTTAATCACTACTCCAAGATTACGGGTGTTCATAGCCCTATTCACATTGACTGAAGTGATTATTTCCCGTTTTCTATCTTCCAGCTTAGGTACTTCTTATCCTCAATCCAACAGGTGATCACCGTGTTAATCTTCTGTTGACTAAAGGGCTTATCCCAAAAGCTGGCCCATTACCTATGTGTTGGGTCTAGGCTCTAACTGAGGCCCATGTACTAAATTATCCTCCCACAGCGTACAAATAGGAACAATAGTGTACAAGCAAAAAGGTCTGAAAAGAAAATTAGTGTGTGTACAAGCAGTGGATAAGTTGGCATTTGGATTACTTTGATGTTTGGTTCTTGAAAAATGTAATTTTACATATCTTTATCAGAAGAATGAATATTAAATAAGAGGATCATATATATTTCAATCTTATAGTTAGTAAACACTTGAGTAGAAGTAATTATATGCAAGTGACACGATAACTTATGAACAACTTTGATATAAATTTCTAAACATAAATTCTAACTTCCGACCAGCTAGAGGGGAATATTAAGTTCTCGCTCCACCACTGGTTATTCATGTTATTTGGATTCATCAACCATTAATGTGCTCTTCAAACATGAGGGATAACATTAAATTAGACATTCAAGGAAGAAGTTGAATAAAAAGAAAAAGGAAAAAGTAACAGAAAACGTTGTTTACTTGGACACTCAATTCACTTACTCAATCAGCAAATAAGTATTTAAGTTTAAACATCTTTTAGAGATCTAGAAAAGTTTTTTTTTTTTTTTTGGGTAACTTTCACTATCCACAAACCAATATTTCCATAATAAGAACTGTATAGTAAAAGTATATAAGGACAGTATATGTAACATACTGATTAGATTCCCATTAGCGTTGATTCTATAATATGGGAAATCTTGTCCCACCATTGATACAGACCTTTGGTGCAAAGAATTGCCAACGATTGAAAATTCCACAGAGGGCATAACATTAGCTTGTTGCAAGTGTGAATAATAAAAATCTACTGCAAAGACGTTTTTCTTTCTTGTACTCGATCAAGTCTAACTGCAACCAATCACAAATATTAGCTATTCTACTTTGCTTTCAATCCGAGCACTAATTTAATTAATTCTTGAAATAGAGGAGAACATGGGGCAATTAACAAGGCGCAATCCATATCCATGGTTATTTCTTGATCACCCACTAATCTCTTTTTAAGGAAAAATGCCAACAACAATTGCAAAAGAAGAAAATGGTGGAGATATAATATTATTTTTTAAGAATAGGAACCAGAACTGACTTCCTTTCGAGAAGAGGAACCATAACTGCTGCTATGTCCCAAGTTCACTAGAACAAACAATAAGTCCCAGAATTTTAGTTGCACAGCAAAATTGGCAGTAAACTACTGAGTAATACACCAGGTACAAAAAAAAAAAAAAAAGAGGAAAAAAGAAGTAATACAACAGGTCCAAACACATTTTACATGATCATCACTTTGGTCCCTAATATTCAAAATTTGACATATCACTCCTTAATGTATTTGTCGCAGAAAAAAATACATACAATGGTTCATTGAAATACAAAACAGGGTTTTCAAATTGTCCAGATTTAAACACTGCCTAAAACATTCAAAGAGACAAATAACTGGTCTAAATTGAAATAATATTATCTAGAAGATCCAAATCCAAAAACTTTAACCAAAGCCATTAACAAGAAGAAACAGAGAGAGGAAAGAATAAATAGAGAAAAAGAAATAAGACTGTTCAAAGTGGATTATGGGGTCAAAATTGAAAGTATTTAGCAAAATTAAAATAATTAATGTGAAATCTTTGGGGAAAATGAGCGAACGCAGGTCCTAATTTTCAAGCCAACACTCAATACGTATAGTACTAGCTAGATAGAAATCGAATCATAAAATGTGAAATTTTTTGGAGAACCAATGTGCTGACTTTATAAGAAAATGGAAATTCAAGTTACTAAAGCAACTATCTTAATTAAGTTAAGGTGATTATAACTCAAAACTCTATTTACAAACATAAAACCAACATAAAAATTAAAGAAATTTAAGTAATAAAACTGATTATTGAAGTAAAAGAGAATAGAAAGAAAGGTGGGTCTGATTAAAGAAATTAAGCACTTTCGATAATATACTAGACCTTTATTGCCCAAATTGGGATATGCTATCTTTTTGCTATATACTACACCATCTAAAATTTCTGCAGCAAATCAAAAATTGAAGAGCATACACATTTGAGATCATTCAAGAGCATAATTCTGAGAATAAAAAAAAACAAAAAAAAAACAGAAACTGATGTAACACAAAGTATTAATTTTCTCTAACCAAGTGATGCATAAATCCTCAAAATCAAAACCCCTTTCATCATCATCACAAACGGACGATCTATCAGTCCCCTAATCTACTGAGAATGATTTTGAAGGACATACAGATTTGAGATTATTCAAGAGCATACATCTGAGAATTAAAGGAAAAAAAAAAGGAAAAAAGAAAAAGAAAAGAAACTGATGTCATAAAGTACTAATTTTTTCTAACCAACCCACGTATAAATCCTCAAAATCAAAACCCCTTTCCTGTCAGTCCCCTAATCTAATCTACTGGGCAGTCTTTGAGATTATTCAAGAGCATACATCTGAGAATTAAAAAAAAAATAAGAAAGAAAGAAAGAAAGAAAGAAAGAAAGAAACTGATGTAACACAAAGTATTAATTTACTCTAACCAACCCATGTATAAATCCTCAAAATCAAAACCCCTCTCCCATCAGTCCCCTAATCTAATCTACTGGGGTAGTCTTTAGCTAGCAAAATCCCTAGATAACAAGCCTGATTTGAAGGGCAATCAACATCATCACGTGACAGAATAAATTATAGTAAAGGGCAAACATCAAAATACCTAGATAGCAAGCATGATTTTAAACTGGGTGTATAAACATTACCTCGTTTGCAACAAATCTTTGAGTAACAACTTTCCAAATCTAAGAAATATTCATTTGCAATCAATCTTAAAAACCCCAAATCTTCGATAGTCCACACTCAATCTCGAAAACCCTACCTATGCGGGATCGGAATGAAAGCTGTTCAGAAACTTATATAGATCTAGAGATAGAGAGTGAATCGAATTCCATAGAGAGTTGCAAGAATGAGAAAGGGGAACCGCGACATAGAGAGAGAGAGAGAGAGTGCAAGAGTGATGCGACACGATAAAGTAAACAGGGTAATCGACAAATTTAACCCCAAAGTTTGGGGGTAAATTGCAATTAAATCTCGTTGTTTCAACTTTTACAATGTCAACACTAATATTTCTAATTTGTTGCAATTTAATCTAATCGTTACCTTTTGTTAATATACAACTAACGGCGCTGACGTGGCTGTCCGAGCTGGCGCTGACGTGGATGTTGTTATTATGGGCATCGACAATTTTAACCCCAAAGTTTGAGGTAAGTTGTAATTTAAACCATGTTGTTTCAATTTTTTTCAATGTTAACACCAATGTTTCATAATTGTTGTAATCCAACCCAACCGTTCTCTTATGCTAATGTACAACTAACGGCGCCTAATATACAATACACATTTTCGTTGGCGAGTGAGGAACACACGCTTACGTCAAATCATTTAAGCCACTATTTTGAATCTCAATCCTAAGTCCTTCTATAATTATTGTTCGTTGGCGATCAATAATTGTTACCGATCATAATTGTTGCAGCAAAATTGGCGATCATAATTTTTTGAGTCACAATCCTAAATATATAACACACCTTTTCGTTGGCGATTATAATTATTGCATTAAAATTGGGTTAAGGTTGATGGTGATCACCTTACTTTTCTTGATCATATGTCTTTTTATTTATTTTATTTTTCAGTTCCCATTTCATCTATAAATTTTTGTTAATCCTATAATTTTTAATTCTTTCATTTTAGTATTTTGCATCATCTTTTCTCTTCATGAATTATCTTTCTGTATGTGCTCATGAATATATTGTGTCTATTTCCTGGTTTCTGGGGCTAAAAAAAGGTTTTATTTTTTTTCCTTTCTTTTGTAATATAGTCACTTCCTAATATTGCATGGGGGAAAAGAAGTATGGCAATACTGGATGATGGGTACCAAGAGATTGCCCTATCGCAGTAAGGCCTTTGATATATAGAAGGAGTTAGGATTGTGACTAAAAAATGTGGCTTAGATGATTTGACGTAAGCGTGTGTTCCTCACTCGTCAACGAAAAGGTGTATTGTATATTAGTCGCCGTTAATTGTATATTAACATAAGAGAACGGTTGGGTTGGATTACAACAATTATGAAACATTGGTGTTGACATTGAAAAAAATTGAAACAATAGGGTTTAAATTACAACTGACCCCAAACTTTGGGGTTAAAATTGGCGATGCCCATAGTAGCAACATCCACGTCAGCGCCAGCTCGAACAGCCATGTCAGCGCCAGCTCGGACAGCCACGTCAGCGCCGTTAGTTGTACATTAACAGAAGATAACGGTTGGGTTGAATTGCAACGAATTAAAAATATTGGTGTTGACATTGTAAAAATTGAAACAATGGGGTTTAATTACAATTTACCCCAAACTTTGGGGTTAAATTTGTCGATTACCCAAGTAAACAAATATTATATCTTTTCTAACTTTATGACTGTCATCTACTGTCACAACAATTGTGACTTTTATTATAATATTCTGTGAATTATTCACTTGTATATATTTTATTTTTGTTATTTGGATAAATTATAAATAAATTAGAACATTCTTGTGTCGATAGCATTACGGTTTAATTTATTTAATTATTATGTACTGAAATGTGAATAAAAAAAATAGATATTTGTTACACAAAAGATGACACTCAAACCTTGCCACTACATAGAGAGATTGATAATTATGTTCCACATCTTTAAAACTATGTGACCATATAATTAACACCTAAAATTATCGATATTTTTATCAAATTTAAAGTGCACCTGACAAATTTACTAAACCAAATTGTATCATAAAAATTGGTTGTAAAACTTTTTAGATTTAACTTTCAAAGCTAATTTATTTTTTGTCTATTAAAGATAACTTGAGTTTTTTTATATATATAGAATAAAAGTAAAGTTAACTTAATAAATTATTTAAAAACAAAATTATGAAAAAGTTTAAATAACCAATATTTTCATTGAAAAGTATTAGACGGACGATGTAGTTTATAAGAAATATAGATATATGATTGTTCTTATTTGGTCCAAATTAAATCAAAATACCGTATTTTTTGCAATACAAATATCTTTAATTTCTTCAATAAAAAGTATAAAATGTTAATAATCTAACAAAATAATATTTTTAAAAAAAATAATACTTTTGTTTTTTTATTATTTTAGAGAATACCATTTTTTTTAAAAAAGGAAGACAATAACGATAGTTTGTGAATTGTTTGTCTTTTAAGAAATATATTAGATTTGACATTTAGTGCTGATTTTATCTATTAACATAATCTAAGTTAGATAATGGGTGGTATTATTATCAAAACTATATTGTACTCTGGCGAAGACATAATTAATTTAACAATAAGTGAAAATGTAAAGCTAGATAATGGATAAGTGTTGTTATAAGGTATATTGATTACACCTCAAAAGAAAAAAAAACTTTTAATTTAAAAATTATATAAAAAAATGAAAGTCTAAAATAATTTATTTGTTATGAAAGTGAGAATTCTTTTTTTAAGAAGTTTCTACTTAAATCATAATATGAAAGTAACATAAATTTAAAATCACCAAAATGTTAACTTATATAGGTAAAAAAAATATTTTTTTATACATAATTTTATAATAATAATGATCTTATTTTATAGGTATTCATGAATAGGTTTCAAATATATATTTTTTATTAAAAATATATACTTTGATTAAAAGTTATTATTGAAAGAGATATGTCCTAGGACTATTCATATATTATGATTTGTACTTGGATATCTTATACTTATTGTCATTAATAAAGTTTTATTTCATTTTACTTTATATTCTCTTGTAAATAATATTTATTAATACTAGTTCATCAAGTACGTGACTAGATTGTGGGATGCTAGTAATGTTATAATAATATTGTTTAGATGTTCCTGATCATATGTCAATAACCTAGGATCACATTGATATAATGATTAGAGTATGGGTCAGCTGATGACTATGTTCCACAAGTCATGAATATGGAGATATTAAGCTGAACATACTGATACTTGTTAGGAAACAAAGTATTGGACCGACCTGCTTTGGGGACACTGCGAGGAGTGTTACATAATGTCATCAGTGATGTTCCCCATTTGTGATATCGTATTATCCTCAGACCTGAGATCGCCATGGTTACCAACATAGGGATTAGCATGTCAGGCATTATCAAACGTTGCTCTTGACCGAGTAATTATAAAGATGATGATCGAGCATACTATGAACTATGTAAAGGTATGTGGTTGATCAAGATGGAATTTGTCACTCTCATATAATAGAGAGATATCGTTGGGCCCCTTGATAAGTATAATTAATATTGCATGGCCATGCACAAATGAGATGTCATTTGTTTTAGATTAATATACTTAGAGATCAAGAAATAAAGATTGAACTATACAAGAATGACACTTGCCTAGTCTTGTGTTCAATCTAGATATCGATTGACAAAAGGAGTTAATACGTGGAATATTAATTTAAGGTTGTGTTGTTTTAACCATTATACCCTTTGGGTAATAGTAATGTTTTACTAGAGACCGCTTACTATTTCGTATAATAAAACGGGCTTTTAATTATACTGCCAAAGAGTATAAACCTACAGGGTCGCACACCAAAACGAGTTGGATCAAAACGAATTGAAAATGGGCCAAATTGGACTTGGGCCTAATTCGTTTTATTGCTTAGGGTTTCTCACTAGGGTTCCCCTTTAAAAGGGACCATTGTTCCTCTTGGCCGCAGTGTGAGAGAAACAGAGGCAGAGTACGAAATTAGTGTGAGAACCCTAAAGGCGCTAGTACACCAAGCAAGGATCCGATCTCGTTCGTGTGTGCATACCGTAGAGGCGTTGTATTTTCAACGCTAGAACGACAACAACAGAAGGTTCTGTCCACCGTGTTCATTGATTTTAATTCGAATCTCGAACAAGGTATGTTTTCTATCGATTTTTATTGAACTGTATAGATCCTAGGGTTTAATGATTAGTGCATAAATTAGTGTATGTGATGCATGTTTACTACCCTAATTCCCTACAATTATATTTTTAAGTTTAAAGAAAAAAGGAGAGAGAAATTGGGTTTGTTTTGATTGTGTGTGGGTGGAATATATTAAATGGGTGGAGTACTTTAATCTAAAGGTGTAAAGTGAGTAGAAATAAACAAATCAAAGGTGGAGAATGTTTCTTGGAGATAAACCACATCCTAAGGTCTAAAATGTGTGTAAGAAAAAGTAAATTGATCAAATTAAATCTAGACTATTGATTAGGTAGAATTTCAAAACCTCTTTAGTCAAAAAAACCTTTCCTTATTATATAGACTAGGATATACCCGTGCCGATGGCACTACGATTTAATTTGTATAACTACTACGTACCGAAACATGAAGAGACAAATAAATCTTTATTATACAAAAGATGATACCCAACCTTGTCACCATCACGGAGAGAGATTGATAATTATGTTCCCCATCCTTAAAACTATGTACACCATATAATTGACACCTAAAATCATCGATATTTTCAACAAATTTAAAGTACACCTGACAAATTTACTAAATCAAGTTGTATCATAAAAATTGGTCGTAAAACTTTTTAGATTTAACTTTCAAAGCTAATTTATTTATTGTCTACTAAAGATAACTTGATTTTTTTTATATAGAATAAAATCAAAGTTAACTTAATAAATTATTTACAAACAAAATTATGAAAATTTTTAAATAACCAATATTTCAATTTAAAAGTATTAGACGAACAATATAGTTTATAAAAAATATAGATATATGACCGTTCCTATTTGGTCTAAATTAAATCAAAATACTATATTTTTTTGCAATACAAATATCTTCAATTTCTTCAATAAAAAGTATAAAACGTTAATGATCTAACAAAATAACTTTTTTCATAAAAATAATACTTTTGTTTTTTTATTATTTTAAAGAATATCATTTTTTTTAAAGGAAGACAATAACGATAGTTTGTGAGTTGTTATCTTTTAAGAAATGTATTAAATTTGACATTTAGTGTTGATTATATCTATTAACATAATCTAAGTTCGATAATAGGTGGTATTATTGTCAAAACTATATTGTACTATGGCGAAGACATAATTAATTTACCAATAAGTGAAAATGTAAAGCTATATAATGGATAAGTGTTATTGTGAGATATATTGATTACACCTCAAAAGAAAAAAAGAAAAAAAAAACTTTTAATTTAAAAACTATATAAAAAACAAAAGTCTAAAATAATTTATTTGTTATGAAAGTGATAATTCCTTTTTTAAGAAGTTTCTACTTAAATCATAATATGAAAGTAACATAAATTTAAAATCACCAAAATGTTAACGTATATAGGTAAAAAAAATTATACATAATTTTATAATAATAATAATGGATCTTATTGTATAGGTATTCATCAGTAGGTTTCAAATATATATTTTTTATTTAAAATATATACTTTGATTAAAAGTTATTATAGTTTTAAGTTTTAAAGAAAAAAGGAGAGAGAAATTGGGTTTGTTTTGATTGTGTGTGGGTAGAGTATATTAGTGTGTGGAGTACTTTAATCTAAAGGTGCAAAGTGAGTAGAAATAAACAAATCTAAGGTGGAGAATGCTTCTTGAAGATAAACTACATCCTATGGTCTAAAATGTGTGTAAGGGAAAGTAAATTTATCAAACTATATCTAGACCTTTGGTTAAGTAGACTTTCAAAAACTCTTTAGTAAAAAAAAAAAAAGCTTTCCTTATTATATAAATAAGATCAATGTTTGAAGTTTGACATTTTTATAAATTTAAAGTATATCATTTGAACCTAATTTTATTTTTGAAACTAATGTAATATAAATCTATGCAATAAGGGTTTCAAATTCACATTAGCATGCTCAAAGTCCTACACAAGTCTAGCATTGTTTTCTAGTACAAATCTTATTCTTCTCTTCATAAGTCTAGGATTGTTTTCTTTTATCGCTTCCTCTATATTATGTTATAAACCATCACAAGAGGTGACATTAGAGGTTCAATTAATTGACTAGTCCCTAATGGATTTTTTCACGATAAAAATTATAGTATTAATGTCGTGTGCATCCGACTTCTTGATGCATCTTCTACAAACCTTAATATAAGTGATGAATTCTATAACAGTAGTTCACAACTCAAGTGAAGCTAAAACTCGACTTGTTTATTGGGGTGTTTAAAGCAAGTTTTCTACATCAAATTAATGCAAATACATGTTACAAAACTTTTTATGGAGTCAAAATCTAGAAGTAGATAATTAAACAATCAATAAGCGAATATCGATAAATAAAAAGTAAATGCGGCGCAATGATGAGCACGTGGCATTTTTTTAAGGTAGGTTCCTCCGGTAGCGCTTATATTATTCCGACAATATGTCCTCCTTTTGTGTGTACTTACTTTGTATTAACTCAAAGGCAATTAACTTGGATAATAATATAAGTTACCAACTTTTCTTTCTACAATTTCACTAATTCTATTTATAAGTATAGAATTATGATTACAAATATTTAAATAGGATGAATAATAAAATGTGTAGAAGAGAGAGTGTATATCTTGGATAAGAAGAATTGTATTTGATAAGAAGAATGGTATGTTAAAAGAATAAATGAGAGGATGTATTTATAGGTAAATAGAGAACAGTAAAAAAGTAAATTTGATGAAAATGAGGGGCAAAAAGGTAATTTGGTAAAAGTTAGTAGATGTGAGTGGAATATTTATTTAAAGAAAAGTGTGAAATATTATTGAGTGAAATATTTATTTAAAAGAAAGTGTGGAATATTATTATGTGGAATATTTATTTAAAAGAAAGTGTGGAATATTATTTAAAAAGAAAGTGTAAAATATTATTTTTGTAGGCCAATGGTAAAATTATTATTTACCCCATCAATTGCCCCATGTCTTTAACTTTTATGCTGAAAGCTGAATGTGAAGGATAAATGCCTTTGCTAAGTAAATGTTCTGGCTCAAAGCTGAGACGTGAGAGCGGGCACTTGTCGAGGAAGATGATCATGGGGAAAGCTTGAATAATCGATGTGTTGGGCTTTGTTAACCTTTGACCGTAACTTTGTAGAGCTCGGAACATTAATGTGTAAAGCTGGCTAGACTTTGATCATTAGTCTTAGAGCTTCAGAACATCATTATGTAAGGCTGGCTAGATATTAATCCCGAGTCGTAGTTCAAGGAAGCTAAATCATTATGTAAGGCTGGCTAGATATTAATCCCGAGTCGTAGTTCAAGGAAGCTAAATCTCGGATGCTAGTCATTGAGCTCAAAACATCAATGTGTTGAGCTTGTTAGACATTAGATGCAAGTCGTAGAGCTTAGAACATTAATGTGTAAAGCCCGATATATATACTTTTGGTCATAAGCATGGGAGTTTTGGGCGTTAGTATAATAGTTTGATTCTACTTGGGCCCTTTCTAATTGTCTTCAAATTCTTGATCTCACTTCAGCTTTGTGAATGTTTGATATCCACTGAAAATTTCTTTAATTTCCTGTTTTGGTTTGTCAGACGAACTTGATGAAAATTAAATTCAATTGTAATTTTTTGGGAGCTTGTCGATTTTACCTACAATAAAGATTATTGATCATAAGAAAATGATACAACTTTAGATATATCAATACAGAGAGAAAAATCATATATGAGTTATTAAAATATAATTTATCTCTTATTTTGGGTTTTATCTCATGGGTTAACCGTAATCGGACTCCTGAATGATTATTGTCACTACTTGATTCGTCTGTTTTTCTCGTATTTTTTAGAGTGAGTGCTTGCTTCTTCTCAAAGCTTTGTTACAGCCATTAAGCCGTTTTGCTTAATAAAATAATAATAATTTTATTATTTTTTTAAAAAAAGTATGTGTGCTTAATGAACTGGACACTTACTAAACTGACCTCTTTGTGAGAGGATTTTGACAGATTGCACTTTACAAGTAGTGAAATACCAAAACAAAACATTTTCTTTATAAATAACTATTACAAAAGTATAGTCTGTTTTAGCTTAAGGATAATATCCCTTGAGATGCTCTATATTCCATGGTCTCATGAGTTTCATGCCGTCTACAGTCTTCAGATAATAGGTGCCAGGCCTGCTGACCTTGGTGACCGCGTATGGACCTTCCCATTTAGCAACGAGCTTGCCATGTTCAGAAATTTTGGTGGCAGGATGACTTTTCGAAGCACCAAGTCACTTACATTCAGACTTATGTGTTTGACCATCTTATTGTAACTTTTGACCATACTTCTTTTATAAGTCTCTTCTTTGATTTGAGCTTGCTCTCTTTTTTCTTTAAGGAGATATAAGTTAGCCAGTAAGCTTTCGTTGTTATAAGCTGGGCCATAATTGTTGATTCTGTACGTTGGTACTCCTATCTCCGCCGGGATAACTGCTTCAGTTTCATATGTTAGAGAAAAAGGAGTTTCACCGGTCGGCCCTCTGATGGTGGTCCTGTAGGCCTATATGACTGACATGAGCTCTTCAGACCAATTTTCCTCGGCATCATCAAGTCTTTTCTTCAATGAGCTCAGTAAGGTTCTATTGGTGACCTCAGCTTAGCCATTAGCTTGAGGATGGGCTGGCGAGCTGTAATGATTTTTTATTCGATGCCTTTTACAGAAGTCTCTGAAGAGGTCGCAATCAAATTGCATTCCATTATTAGTGTTTAGGACATTTGGAAGACCAAAACGGTAAATGATGTTCTTCTACACGAAGTTCTGGATCTTCATAATGGTGATCGTGATAAGTGCTTCTACCTCAGCCCATTTGTTGAAATAATCAATAGCACGACTGCAAATTCCGTCTGTCCTTTGCCCAAAGAAAGTCCGACTA